>OMKK01015819.1:1521-11585 GCA_900302305.1 Polymixia japonica | reverse complement strand
GGGGGGGACGCCAGGTCTCTTCCAGTACCAAAACCAACACTGGTGAGGATGGGAGAGAGAAACATGCGCGCATTTTTAAAAGCGAAACGCGTTTGGATGAACTCTACAGATGCGTCTTTTTCTTTCCTCAAACGTTTGTTTCCGACGCGTCGTCAGGCGCGCAACGCACCGGGGATGAGTTGTCGCCCTTTGTAAACTGTTACGAGACTTGTTGTGATTAGATATGGACGGTGTTTTTTCTTTTGTCGAAATGATGGAGCTGTAAAATCGTGGAAAGTTTTTCCTTTCTTTTCCTGACTGTCATGCGTTGGACATATATTGGCTGAGATTGTGTTTTGTAAAGCATCCATGGCAGCAGGACTTGTGGACTATCGTCAACTAATATATATCACATGGACTCTTCTGAAATAACACCTGACGCTATGGGAAATTACTATAATTTTTTTTTCCCCCGGACAAAACCATCTAGCATGTAATTTAAAAAATGCAGTAACCCATTAGAATATATACTCAAAACTGCATCACCTTGCACCATGGCTTTTAATTGGGTTGTATATTTTATCATTTTGCTTTCCCTGTTTGCAGTGGGAACTGCTTTTTCCGGGGTCTTCAATGCCTCAGACAAAGACGTCTTCACAGATGACTTGCTGCGGGTCAAGCTCACACAAGGTAAAGCAACAGAGCAGCGGAAACTACAGTCCACTAATTCCCATCCTAACCTGTATTTTAGCCAAGTGGACGTTCTGCACTTGAGACAACGGTCTTCCACCACCCACAGCCACATCTTTAAAGTCATTAGGGCAGCTGTTCTTACCATGCTATCTAATGCACCTTTTTACATGCCTCCTGCAAAACACAAGGAGTTTACCAGCAAGTGGAATGAGATTTATGGAAACAACCTGCCGCCCCTGGCTCTCTACTGCCTTTTGTGCCCAGAGGACACTACTGCCTTGCAGTTTCTTATTAAGTTTATGGATAGGATGTCTGACTACCCAGACTGGAAGGTGACCAATGCCCCTAATGATGAGGTGCCCATGGCACACTCGCTCACTGGGTTCGCTACCGCCTATGACTTTATTTACTCTTATCTAGATGAACAGCGACGGGATGTTTACCTCAAAAGAATCCGCTCTGAGACAGAGGAGATGTATGAGCTTTCTAAGTACCGGGGCTGGGGAAAACAGTACCTCCAGAATCATCAGACCACTAACATATTAGCCATCTTGACCGGTGCAATAGTGGTTGGAACGCACAATGACCCAGAGTCAATGCTCTGGAAACAGGTGTCTGTGAACTATATGGAGAAAACCATGTTCCTTCTAAATCATGTCGTCGATGGGTCGCTGGATGAGGGAGTAGCCTATGGGAGCTACACAGCAAAGTCTATCACGCAGTATGTCTTTTTAGCTCAGCGCCATTTCAACATTGACAACGTGCAGAACAACTGGCTGCGTCGACACTTCTGGTTTTATTACGCCACTCTGTTGCCGGGGTTTCAGAGAACGGTTGGCATAGCAGACTCCAACTACAACTGGTTCTATGGGCCAGAGAGTCAACTTGTGTTCTTAGACACATTTGTTATGAGGAATGGAACAGGCAATTGGCTTGCGCAACAGATTAGAAAGCACCGGCCCAAAGACGGTCCCATGGGCCAGTCCTCCGCCCAGCGCTGGACTACCCTTCACACAGAATACATCTGGTACAATGCGCACCTCACACCACAGCCTCCCAGTGGCTTTGGCAAGGCCAGGATGCATATTTTTTCAAACTGGGGTGTGGTCACCTACGGAGCAGGGCTGCCAAGCAGCCAGGGTAATACGTTTGTCTCCTTCAAATCCGGGAAGCTGGGCGGCCGCGCTGTCTACGACATCGTCCACGACAAGCCGTACTCCTGGGTGGACGGCTGGAACAGCTTCAACCCGGGCCACGAGCACCCAGACCAGAACTCCTTCACGTTCGCCCCTAACGGGCAGGTGTTCGTGTCTGAAGCACTTTACGGACCAAAGTACAGCTATCTTAACAACGTGCTGGTGTTCAGCCCGTCTCCCACCAGCCAGTGTAACAGTCCGTGGGAGGGCCAACTGGGGGAATGCGCTAAGTGGCTGCGCTGGACAGATGAAGGCGTGGGTGATGCCGCAGGGGAGGTGATCGTTGCCTCCTCACATGGGGACACCATGTTTGTGAGCGGGGAGGCGGTGTCGGCCTACTCCCCTGCCATGAGACTGAAGAGCGTGTACCGGGCTCTGGTTCTGCTCAACTCCCAGACCTTGCTGGTGCTTGACCATGTGGAGAAATGGGAGGATTCACCCGTGAACTCACTCAGCGCATTTTTTCACAACCTCGACATTGACTTCAAGTATGTTCCCTTTAAATTCATGGACAAATACAATGGGGCAATGATGGACGTTTGGGATGCTCATTATAAAATGTTCTGGTTTGACACCCAGGGTCACAGCCCCGATACCAGGATACAGGAGGCAGAGCAGGCAGCTGAGTTTAAAAAAAGGTGGACACAGTATGTCAATGTAACTTTTCCAATGACAGGCACCGTTAGCAGAGTAGCCTACGTGATGCACGGACCATATGTCAAAGTGTCTAATTGTAAATTTATGGACAATAGCAAAAATGGAGTTAGGCTTTCTTTAATCATAAATAACACAGAGAAGATCGTCTCTATTGCTACAAACTACAAAGACATAGGAGCTAGGTTAAGCTATCTAGGATTCGGAGGTCATTCTAAAGTGGAAGAAAGACATCAAATTACTCGATATGGCCTCGGGACACAACTGATTCCCAAAAAAACCAGCAACGATAATCAGCTGTTTGATTTTGGATTCACGGTCAATGTGATAGCAGGGGTCGTGCTCTGTGTGGCTATCGGGTTTTTGACCATGCAGAGAAAGTTTTATGTCTGCTTCAGCAAACTAATGCGTTATGCTCTCCTGTCTGTGCTCTTACTATGGATAGCCGAGCTGCTGTTTGTGTCGAACAGCTGTGATCAGCTTCTTTGTGGGGTGAAATGGAAAGGTGCGGGTGCCAGCACTGAAGAAAACAAACAAATCAGATTGTACGAACAGCACCAGCTCCCTCTGCCCACTGTCATCATAGCAACCCTGCCTGGCTCGGGATCAGAAATACTTAGGCACCTTTTTTACAACAGCTCTGACTTTGTTTACGTGAGAGTTCCCACGGTGCTCATGGACATTCCGGAGACCGAGTTCGAGTTTGACTCCCTGGTTGATGCCTGCGAGTGGTCAAGGTCAGACGCTGTGCACGGACGGTTTAAAATCATTCAGGGCTGGCTGCACTCGTTGGTCCACAACACCAAGCTGCACTTGCAGAACATTCAGCTGGTGGAGGGCAACTGGGTCAAACAGCCCCAGAGAGTTGGCCCCTCCAGAGACAGGAGAAAAAGGACCAGCAGGAGAGAGCCAGCAGCTGAGCTTAAGGGCAAGCTGAGAGCTAGTCTGGACAGAGACATGGAGTACGTCAGGGAGATGAGGCGCCACGTCACTGAGTACCCTAACGCCCGCGTTGTCCTCAACATGAAAAGTGGGAGCTGGCCGCTCAAGCTGCCCTTCCTTCACGAGGTCGTGGGACCTTCTCTGAGGACCATCTATGTAGTCAGAGACCCACGGGCATGGATTTATCTCATGATGTATAACAGCAAACCCAGTCTTTACACCCTGAAGAACATTCCCCAGCACCTGTCCTTGATGTTCAAGGAGGATTCTGTCAGGGATGGATGCCCAACAATGGCACCAGAGTTTAAAATGATACAGAGGCTCTTGTCACGATCGGAGACCAGCCCGGTCTTGCTGCTGGCCCACCTGTGGCTAGCTCACACCGCGGCGGTGCAGAGGGTCAGCGAGACTCTCGCGACGGAGGCCTACCTCCAAGTGAGGTTTGAGGACGTGGTAATCTCCCCCCAGGAGACGGCAGAGAGGATATACTCGTTCCTGGGGGTTCCCATCTCGCCTGCAGCCCTCAACCAACTTATGTTCACCACCTCCACGAACTTGTACAACCTGATGTATGAGGGAGACATATCACCAGCCAACATTAACATGTGGAGACAAAATATGCCTCAAGAGGACATCCGGCTCATAGAAGACACATGTGGGAGTGTGATGAAGGGGCTTGGTTACACCAGGTTTGTCAGTTAGCGGGTCAGCTGACATTCGGGCTGTTTTGTTTGACATTAAGTTGTTTTGTTTATTGCTGCCAGTCTCTCTCTTTTGATTTCTGTAAAGTTGTATTTTGCACTGACCTTAAATGTAAAAGAAGTTGTTACAGAGGAGGAAAGAACAACAAAAAGGGTAGCTTTATCATTTCCAGGTTCGAGATTTCTTCTGTTACTTGTAACTTTGTTTGGGTGTATGTGAGGCGGTTTACTTGCCATGGCAACTAATGTTTTCTAGGGAGAAATGTTTTAAATTAAAATGAGTTTAAGGGAGCTTTAATCATGTCATTATACTTTCATTGCTTCTCTCAGCATCCCCTCAACAATTACTTAAGCACTCTTTTATTGAGTGAGGTTTTTCTGTCCTACATGCAGTTGTGTCCTAAAGAGGAATGCCACTGAATTTCAGTTGAAGTGATGTTATTCCTCCTGTCCTCCTAGGACTAGTGAACACTCTCTACTGTACCAGAAACAAGAAGCACATTATTTACCTAATATACCGGGAACAGGAGATATTCTCCAGTAAAGAACAGATATCAAGATACCGTATAAACCTAGTTAGCTAGTTAGTAGAACCACAGTACAGTAGGAACTCACCCAGATGCTCAATATGCTCACAAAGTCAGTCTTGTTTTTATTGAAAGTCTTGGTTTTCTTGTTTCTAGCTTGGGGATGCAGTTGTTCGTGTACTCACTGTGCTGTGCTATATTTTAACATGTAAACACTTTAATTGAGTGCTGTTCCTCTTTGAGACATTTATAAAGTGCTGCAATGTATAGAAAGCCTTTAACGGATAAGAAGAAGATGGCAGTAGTGCTTTATCGGTATGTATAAATAATGCGGATTGTATTTTCATATAAATGTATACTAGCAGTTAGGCAAATGTGCCATCAAGGAATTTTATTTGAAGCTCAAAGATGTCACGACATTTCGGTGCAGGCTTAGCACTTAACGCAGGGACTCTCTTGATTGTATGTGGGATTCTGTGCATTTTTAAATCTCTGATGTTAACTTTACTGTATGTACTCATATTTAGCTTGACAATATAAGCTGCTGAAGATATTATTTCTATAAGAGAAGAAAGCATTTGCGTGTTTCGAAGACGCACATTCCAAAGGAACAGAAATGAATATCATTATTGTAACTCCCTTTGGCATTTATTGAATTAGATCAGAGGAAAGTGCTTAATAGGGATCAAACTGAGAAAACTGACAGCCTTGACACATTTCTAGTCAAAGCTGTTTCCAAGGCTTTCCCCCTGAGCTGCTCACATTAATCTGGAAAACGCCATAACCCAGGCTTACCCTGTGTTTTATTGCTCTGCCATCTTCACAAAGGCCTGGAGGAAATGCAAACAGCACAAGTTTCCATTTCCTGCCGTGCTCTATCAGATATCCAATGATCTTTTAGGCCTTTGTCTTGAAAGGGTTCAGCAGGCAGTGGACTGCACTGGGGATGAATATTAAGTATAGCTAAGAAAGTCAAAGACCATCTCTACTCTGTGATATTATATTCTTAGCCAATATTCCGGTCTGAAATGTTGGCCGTTCCTTTGACACGGTCCTGCTAAATAAAACATTTCTGTAAATGAATCGTACGCAAAACATACAGATGATTCACACTTACGGACTTTCATTGTGTCTGGGAAAAAAAACAAAAACATATCATATTGTGCCCATTTAGAAACATATGTCCTCTCGGCTAGAAACAGTCCTGTTTGGTTTTTTTTCTCTACGAACACTGAAACCCTTGACTGCCTGAAAAACCCGTTTGATGTTTGTGGTCTTTGAATGTGTAGACTTGGCAGACATGCTCTCACTTTGGTGTTGCAATCCTGTTACCAACTCTGTTTTGTATTTGCTCGTGGGGATATGGTTCCTTGCTTCTGTGGCCTTGAATTACAATCTTTTCTTTACAACTGTTTTTCTGTGGGCTCCGGCGCAGGAGGTCTGAAACAATGTAGAGAAAAAATAAATAAATTCTTAAATATATTGCCAACCAGCGATTGTTTGGATGCATTTCAAAAGCGCAGTTGATAACCGTATCATTATATTATGTATTAAGGGTATAAATAACACTAATGAGTTATTCGTATCTTTTAGTGTGATGAGATAGTATATCTTGTTAGGTGCGGAGATCACTATTGTATTCATATTGAGCTAAGTTACCAGCTGCCTCTACAGTAGCTAAACTAGATGTTACCCAGCAGTAAAATGTATCGTGCTAATTTGTACACAGGCTTCCCCTTGACAACTGTATGGCTACTATGAACCCATTTGTTAAATGTCTACTTATCTCTATACTGCCGTAATGTTGCAGTGCGGAAATCTCAGTTTTATTGGACATGCATGATAGCAGCTTAATTGCTTGTATGGGTGACACGCATGACAACGAAAAGGCAATAATTAGAAACCTGCCAGGAAATTATTATGTCGCACTGCTTGTCTTGACTGATATGGGAGGCGCATTAAACATGTTTTAACTAGAGCGGGATTATGAAGAGCGCATTCCATTTCTCATGTCTCAGAATGGTCTCGATGAGTCAGTCATTTCATTACTCATTTGTTGCTGATCCCTCCTCTAACACCCAAACGCTTGGCAGGGGCCCTCCGTGCCTAATCCTTCCGCGCAGAGACGCATTCTTTTTTTTTTTTTGGCTGAAAAAACCTTAGCCAAGCGTTGAAGAGAGACGCGGCCATTCCGCAGAAGTCGGTCCTTGTACTCGGCGGCTGTTAAGTACCTTGTTTCATTCTGAACTTTACGAAATCTTGAGGCGGTTGGAAATACTGGCGCAAAAATAAATGAATAGCGTAGCTCTGTCCTCTTTAAGTTGCCATTTTGTAAACTAAGGCAGATAAAAACGTTAGCTTTGTTCGTTTATTAGAAAGGGAGTCCGCAAAGCCTTCATTTCCTTGCATTTGCCAGAGTAAACCAGTAAGATTAATTGACAATCCAGTCCCTGTCCAGGTAGATTATCTCAAACTAATAAAAAAATAAAAGCTGCTATGTGCAAACTTTATGTTATTTTATGTTAAAATGTGTGTTATGCGAAGGTTCAGCGAGATATGATCTTCACAAGAAATTTCTGCCACTTTGAGTCAGCCAGTGTGTTGCTAACTAGTTGTAGAATATTATATAATGTAACCTCAGATACATTATCTTAAATAAATCCAATAACGGTGTGTTCTCTCTTCATTCCTGATTTGAAAAATAGCCCAAACTGAAAACACAAGCCACATCCACATTATAGAAATCTTTGATGTCTGATTACAGAAAGAATTGAGGACATTCTGAGAAGTAATCTAAATTAAACTGGAAGGTTGCCTCATTCATATCTTTGATGTCTGATAGGCAATAATTATTGCATGAAATAATGTTGTAAACCAAATGACGAAAATATAAACTGATTCTGTGATACTGGAAGCCTGGGTGAGGGATCAGCTAGCTTTATCACAGCATAAAGTAGATAGAGGTTATCCAGATTGAAAAGGAGACTCAATTTCAGCTGAGCAATCATACCCTTCCCTGGCTATATCTTCCACCTCTGGTGAGTCCAAGTCCCAGGGGAGCCTCTCCCTCGCCGACAGCCATCGCTCCTGCCACTGCTCATTAATTAACCTTTAGTGCAACCACCATCAGTCAGAGAGGAGCCTGCTATTCTGTTGAGTACAATCATTAATATAAGGCTATTGTGCTATAGAATTAGCCAGCTAATGGATAGCAACATCATCTTTGTAAGAAACTCATAGTGCTTCAAATATGAATTTAAAGAGCACGGCTCCACGGGCCGAGTTCACGACCATATCTCCGCCTCGCGACCTTGAAATGACACGCGGGAGGCGCGCGGGGGACGTCCGTTTCAAACTTCCACCGAGCGTTGACAAGGCGCAAGCAGATGGCGGAGCCGTTCTCCCGCACTCGGTAATTTTCATCTCGGTAAACAATTCCCACCGTTCAAATGTAGCTGCTGATGACGCGGCTGTATTTGCGATACGGGGAGGCGTGGATCCCCGGGATTTTGTTATTAACGGGAGTTGACTTGTGAGGAAATGCGGCACGTTGTCAATTTGCAGCTGACGTTAAGTAATTTCTGTGGTGAAAATGGGATCGTCCGTGCCAATAAAAAGAGCAGCAGCAATTGCTAATGAAGCCCGGTATACTCTCAGCTCAGGGAAATCATACGGGATGAGGCATTTCAAATTTCACTCAAGGCAATCCTCAATATTGCAGCGAGCTCGTACTCGTATGTCAAAACATTCCTCGAGGCTTACACGGTTTTAGCAGCCAATATTGTTATAAGTTTGGAAGTTATAATTTATATAAAGTTATAAATGTTTGAAAGAATACGCGCTCGCTACATTTGATTAAATATTTTGATGTTCAGGCAGGTTTTTTTTACTGCCACTGACTGACTGCACTGAGTTCGGGAAATAACTCCAGAGATTGCTTTCTATTAGGACAAATGCCTCTGCTCTTAAAAATCCAAACCAAAATGGAGGAGACTTTTAAGGGCCTTAGCATAATTTATTTTCGGTTACTTCTATTTATTTATTGTGAAGGCACAACAAATTTCACAGCAGTGTGAAAACACAGTCTTCTAACCCTGAAAGCTTAGAGTCACTGACCTTTCCACCTTCGAAAGCTCAAATAGAAGACTCTGTGGAAATGTAATTTTCACAGCAAATAAATATGCCACAATATTATGACTCAAGACTTCGCTTTATTTTTTGACATTGAAAACCTTTTAGTGTATATCACCACACTGTCAGCTTAACCTGTTTTACTTGACATTTGGGTTAATCCCCGCTCTTATTGTGTGTACCATGTGCAGTCTGCAGGCCAAACTATCTCTCCGGCTCTAGGAAATAGAGACACTGCTTCCTCTGCTTCTCCTGTTTCAACCCTTGTGGCCTAACCGCGATTGCGCTATGCAAAAAAAACGACAAGGAAAATTAAACACGACGAAATGACTTTCGCTTTTGCTGTCGTCCGCTGAACGGGAGTTTACCCATAATCTAACAGGGAAAAAAAATAGTTCATTGAACAGGGTTAGTCAGTGTTCTAATTTAATGAGCTGTTCTGCCTATTAAACCAAAGGTCGGCGATGCTACGGTAGTTGAGGCCTCATGTTTTTCTGAGGTGAAGGATTGAATCCAGCTGGCTGGCCGACAGACAGACAGGGAGAGGCCCTTTCCTGGATGACAGACTCCAGCCCCTTCATTACCGCGACTCACAAACCATAGCCGTCCTGTCAAACTGCAACTGCGGTCACCGCTCTCTTGAACCATGTCCGTCCGGGGCATGTTCGATGGGGGAGACGTCATCCCTACGCCATTATCCTGTTTTCTGCGTTAGACAATGGAACCGGCTGCGGATCGAGCGCAGAGAGGAAAGAAGGAGAGAGGAATTACATGTCGTCGTGTCGTTGTTGTTTTGGAGGGGGGAGGGGGCGGGGGGAAGTCCCACCCAGGCTAATTACATCAAGCATGAGTCATCGATCTCTAATTAGTGGAACTTGCGACTTGCGGAGGACTACTGTTACAGTTAACGGCCCTCTGACGTCGGCGACAGCGCGGCCTGTTCCTGGGAACTGACAGCAGTCTACCAGCTCGGAGTGACGACTCTGGAAATGAAATAACTCGTGAAAGGTATTTCAGTTATTGCCTCCCCTCCCCTCCCCCCTTAAATATTCTCATCCCATAGGCTTCTGATATTGCGAAAAAGGATAGCTACTTAGCAAGATAAAGAATTGACAGGAGACCTGGCTGGGAGAGGGATTCTTGCCCTGTGAGTCTTTGAGATAAGCCAATCATTACACTATACCAAGGATTTGATATCATCCCCTCCAGCTCGGCTATCTCCACCTCTGGCATTACGTCAA
>OMKK01015781.1:4977-17734 GCA_900302305.1 Polymixia japonica | reverse complement strand
CACTGTATCTACACTGTATTAGTACTGGATCATATCACTGTATCTACACTGCATTAATACTGGACCATATCCCTGTATCTACACTGCATTAGTACTGGATCATATCACTGTATCTAAACTGTATTAGTACTGGATCATATCACTGTATCTACACTGCATTAATACTGGATCATATCACTGTATCTACACTGCATTAATACTGGAGCATATCCCTGTATCTACACTGCATTAATACTGGATCATATCACTGTATCTACACTGCATTAATACTGGAGCATATCCCTGTATCATTGTATTAGTACTGGACCATATCACTGTATCTACACTGTATTAGTTGTTGCATGTGTTGCATGTGCAAAGTGCGACTGGGATGTTGGCTAGAGTTCTAAGTTCCTACTTCTCTGTGCTGCAGATCTCCTCCATGGAGAAGAACCTGAAGAACATCGAGCACGAGAACAAGATGATCGAGGAGCAGAATGAGGCTCTGTTCATGGAGCTGTCTGGTCTCAGCCACGCCCTAATCCGCAGCCTTGCCAATATACGCCTGCCTCACATGGTAAGTTGTTGTGCATGCATGCATACACACACACACACACACACACACACACACACACACACACACATAGTGCTGGACGCACTCTCATATACTCAAATAGTCCCTAACAAACAGATTTGATAAGCGTTGCATTTTTTTTTTTCAGTTAGCGACTAAGAATAATCATTCTCACGTATCAACAAAGGCATAGCTGTTTATTTTCACACTGTTCTCAGTCAAGATTGGTTGTCGTTTGCACCACAGCAGGAGCCAATCACAGAGCAGAACTTTGACAGTTACGTGAGCACCCTGACTGACATGTACACCAACAAGGACTGCTTCCAGAGCCCGGAGAACAAGGCTCTTCTGGAGAGCATCAACAAGGCCGTGCAGGGCATCAAGGTGTGACCCTCTCCAAGCTGGGGGGAAGTGGGGGAGGACACGGCCAAAAGAGGAAGGAATGGAAGATGGAGATGAAGGAAGGGAAAAGGGAGGTGGCAGGGGATGTTGAGAGACTCTACAATATATTTAATGCGAATTCAAATACAAAAAAAAGGGCATTCAGGTTTTCTAAATAAACGGCAACTTAAATAAAAATTAAACCCAGGGAGCACTCTGTTTAAAAAGAAGATGATAAAAAAGCGACGGGACCAAAACCCACACCATGCTGCTGCTGGGATTGGACAGGAAGAGGAAACAAGAACCAAATCCTTCAGTCAGAATGGATGGAAAAGAAGAATAATGATACTATATATCTGGGGGGTTTCATTTTGCTATATGTTTACCTGTTGTCTCTTTTGTGTCCTTAACCGTTTCTGGAGGGGGCATCGCTGTCGCCCGAGTTAAACATTTTTGATCTTTAGTTCAGCTAAGATGTGGAGGAATGGGAGCCGGGGGTTTACTAAAAGGAATACGTCACAGAATATCACTTGGCCGTTTGAAGAGGAGGACACAGATGACTTAACTACTGTATGTCTGCTACTCCCTTATCCCGGCCCGAGAAGAACCTGACTTTCCACGTTATTCTGTAGCAGTCGACGCGTCGAGTGTGGGTTCGTGGGCACTGGCGGCTCTCTAACTGATGACCACACACCCCAGCAATATGAAAGCATGCGCCAAGCTTTGCGTTATTGCTGTGGCAAGACATCGACAGTGCAACGTTGACTCAGTTTAGTGGAAAAGGGTCTTCAGGCAAGGTCATGATGTGCCAGTTTCTTTTACTCTTCTGAAAAAGAAACAATACAGGTTGTCTGGTACCTATTTTCAATGGGACAACTAATTTCAATGTAAGGAGAGCAGTGGATAAAGCCTTTTTTTCCCTTCAAACTGAAATGATAATAGTAATAGTGTGCACACATTTCAACAGCTAGTCATATCAATAGTATTTATCAACATAGAAATTGCACTTCATTTCAATGAATAGTTTTGTGGTACAATAATTATTGTTATATATTGATTATTTAAATTTGTGAACTTAAATTGTAATTTATTGCCATTTATGTTATCAATGCTTATTTATTTGAATCAATCTATTTATTAACTTTGTTTTGTTAAACAAACAATGCATCTCTACTGATTACCATAGTCAAAGTGATTTCAGGAGTCTTACATCAATATTTTAAAAGCTATATAGAGAACTGACCACACTTATTTTGTTTTGAATACTTTTTAAGAGCATTTTTAAGTGCTGATATTTTATAACCAACAAAGTTTTGATAATTTTATAAAACTTTTTTTTTTTATATATTGTTTTCTCCCTTTGTTTATGTTCTTTCTGTTACTGGTACATTCAGAATCCCACTGCTGAAAAAAAAAAGAAAGTATGTATTTATTATTTATTTAATATGAAAGAAATTGACTGTGATATGGTTGTATATTTATTTTGTTATTTATGTGCGTGATGTGATGGCTGAGTCCGAGTAGTCCTAAAAATCCATTGCTAATATTTAAATAAAGAAAAAAAAATCAATACAAAACTGTTTGATTACTTAGGCTTACCTAGACATACCAGCAGTACCCCTAGGGATTGTAAAAGCAAAATAACCAACAAAAGCAATCACTGTTCTGTTGGTATCTGGTCTCTGTGTGTCAGCCATCTTGTGTTTGCTTTTGTCAGGTGAAATAAGAAAAATAGAAAGGATACGGATTAAAAACGTTACCTCTCCCAAGCGTTTTGTAGCGGCCAGCACTGGCTCACCCTAAACCTCTGTAATGTACCATAGATATAATAGTAATGCCTTTTGATAAATTATATTTATCTCTTTTATTGATTTTTCTTTTTTTTATTTCATGGGTAAATGGTTCGTATACAGAGCTCTATTCCAGCAATGTTTTAGGCTGGATGTGTCTAAAACACACACACAGAACACACACACACACACACACACACACTGACACAGACATATCCAACCCTCAAGGATAGGATGGCCTCCTTTGACAAACTTATATCAGATAAGCATATACACCCTTGTAGCCTTACTCTAGATTTTAATTTTTTGATGCACAAAGTGCCACTAATAAACCCTCACTTTCTTTCCTGATTCTTCGCATTCTGCAATGTAACAATGTCTGGTCCCAGGAAGACCACGGCATCAAGAGAGTGGTGATTGTTTCAGATGCCTTTATTTCGCTGCCAAGATGGCCATAAGTACACTATATATACATTCTGTATAAATAGAATTTAAAGATGCTATATATATGAATATAAACATACATATATTTTTCCAGTGTAATTGTTGACTTCTCTTGCTCTTCTTCTCTTGTATTAGCTTATCAGAGGATCACTAGCTGTCTAGAAGAGATGTGAGGGACATTTTTGATGGGAGGCAGTTACACCCTGTTTAATATCACTAAGACCTGCTCAACTGTGGCTTTAAACATTACCGTTCAGTCAAGCTAAAGGCAAGTAGGCATTAAAAACGATACAGTTCAATACAGTGCTGTTTTCATTGGTTTTCTTTTTTTTCCTTGGATTTGTCTGTCTTTGATCCAGAAATGTTGAAAAACTTCTACTGTATGTTGTACTACTGAAATCTGAAAAATGACAAAACTAGATGGTTGACTCTTTGTTCCTAAGTGTCATGTGAGTTCATGTACAGTAAAAGATGATGCCTCTGAATAATGTTCTGCACATAGTGTTCAGCTACGTTGTGCAGTTGTTGTATTGTTATGGTTAAGGCCTGCTCGCTGTGAGCTGATTCTCTCTGATGTTGAACCTTAAAACAAGCAAATAGGATACTTTATTGTAACACTTGCCTCTGAGTGATCCGTTGCAGCTACTGTGGTGTACAGTAGGATATCCGTGTGTAACTCTGATGTCAAAGGCATGTTGTAAATGTGCTTTTAGCCAATGTAGAATGAAACTCCTTTGTGCACTTTCTGAATAACCATTGAAAATGCCAGCATTTGAGTCTCGACCTGTAGGATCCATATAGATCACGCCCACTAGCGAATACCATTTCATTCACCCCGACTGGAGGGAGTGTTACGGAGAAATGCATTATTTGACCTGTTTGTTGATGTTCGATGTAAAGAAAAGCCTGTACATTATATCAGACATAGGAAGTGCTTTGGTTCAGCGGTTGATTCTTGATTCAACCCGTGTCGTCAAAGCCGGCAGGTGTGTAGATAGGAAGTGATGCTTTCCTGTCCAAACAAAGCATGTTGACCAAACCAAAATAGGTGGCGGAGGTGGCAGAGTTTGGTTCTCAGGTGACTGGAGAGAGAGCTGCTAAAGCAAAACAGAGCAATGCCGTAGGCCAGCTAGTCGGCTGAGACCAGAGGCGTTAGCGGCGACTGGATCAAGGCCTTGTGTGAAGTGAGACGAGAGCGTGGGAGCGGGAGATTAAGCCGGCAGGCCACGCAATCTCTCTCTCTCGGTTTTAAGAGGAGGCGTTTGTTGCATAAATACGTGTCCATCAGTCAAAAGAATGTCAAAGCTTTTTATGACTTTTAGATCTCGCCCCTGATGTCTTGTGTAACCTTTCCTCAGGAAGGATGTTTTTGATGCATTTGACTAACAAAGTAGCTTATTCTTCCTCTCTTGAAATGCACGAGCATACGACCCGAGAGTATTAAGACTGTGAATATTCTCCTAACTTATTTGATATGGCATGACCCCTTTTAAACTGCTTGATGAAATTGTCTACTGAGGTATGTAAATGGAATTACACTAAGACCATGAAAGGCATAACCTTTCCAAAAATGTCAGATCAGGAGGTAAATGCAATCTATGGCTTATTCTGTGCCCACACACATTTTTTTCTTCCTTGCTTAAAGGTACTGAGAACACATCAGTGGGGAGGTTTTTTTTGTATTCCTCATTAACACGTTGAAATAGGAAAGGAGATCGGTCAGGTTCTGGTTCCTCAACAAACATCTTGAGTGAAAATGTAACAAAGATAAATTTACCGTCACGACGCGTCTAGGAATAACAAGCTTGGATCAAATTCTCATCTGTCTCTAATAGAGGGCGGCACACCCTGGCACCCTAGTTTCACTTTGGTTTCAGAGCAGATGTAATGTGGGCTCGACACTGACAGAATAACCACACTTAAACCCACGCGACTCACAGAAAATACAAAGATCGCAAACGTTCACAAAAGAGAAATGTGTGGTAGAGTGGCACTTTTCGTCAAGCTGACCAAAACCAAAAGCCCCCCCCCTTCCTTCCCTTAGTTAGCTACCGTAGTTTCAAGCTGTGTGGTCTTATCATGTGTGCCTTTTTCACTCCACTCATTTCAAGCTAAGGTATGTTTACACTTGGTGAGACCTGGTTCAAACCCTGCTTAAAAAATATTCGGTTGGGATCTAGATCTCTTCACCTGTGGGTTTCTTTTGAGGGCGATTGGGTTACTATGTATCTGAAGATAAAATAAATATGTCTCTTATATGCAGGTGGAGGGTATGACTTTTGCCAATGGTGATGCTACCATTTAGTTACAGAGACACAAAACATCAAGTTGTTAGGGTGAAGAAACTGTGATCTAATTCTGTCGATTCAGGTATTAAAGCTGCATGGACAGTTTCTGTGAAGGAATATGAAGAACACCATCATCCTAGATAATGCATCAGTGTGCAGGGCATTATTTTGAAACAAGTGGAAGTCTCTGTACATATTTGTATTAAGAAGAAACAGTGTTATTGTTGTTGTATTGAAGACAAGTTGAAAATGGTAAAAAAAAAGAAAAAAAGAATAAATAGAGTTTGTGACAAAAAAAAAAAAAATACTCCACAGCCAAGGCTTGTCCTGCTACCACATTTATACAGAGATGAGCTATTTTTACTGGTGATTTTCTAGGCATTGATATTGATATCCTTTTGAAAAAGTACAAAACTTCCAAAATTACAAGCACTTCCACAACGATAGATTGTATGGTGATTTTTGTTACTTTTGTAGAGGTGGTTGTTCCTTTGCTACTGCACCATTTTGTAAAGCGTGACAGGCCTTGGCTGTGTGTCCTCTGGGTCTCCTGTTTTTTTCTTTGGGAAGTAAAACGCTGTAGATGGGCCGATTTTGTGACTGTGTGTTTGTGTACTTGTGTACATGTTCCCCTGTTCCTGTGTCAGTGTTATAAACCAGAGAAGTGATGTCAGTTATTGTGGGGGTATGAACCATTTTAAATGTTCTCTATGAAAAACACAAATAAAGAATCATAGACAAGTATGGCTCTGTATTTTCACCTTGTGTGTGTGTGTGTGTGTGTGTGTGTGTGTGTGTGTGTGTATGTGTATGTGTGTGCGCATGCACGCGCGCAAGTGTGTAAGCATTAGAGAGAGCACTTAGTATTGATCTTGTATTGCCGTAACTTCATGTCTCGCGAGAGAGAACTGAGAGGCAGAGTCTTTAAGGATATCATGTCCATTGATGTTTGACTGGCCAAGCGGTCAGATAAGATATGCTTCCTCCTCCACTGCCTAACAAAATGGGGGAACCTCAGTGTAAGGTTAACATATGGATGCAAGAGACTTTTATGTTGAAGAGCACTGACATCTGCTGGACTATCTAGTATCTGCAAATCGTGTAGCCTCAGTTGTTTTAATACACACAAATAAAAGGTCAGCCATGCAGTAGCCTATTTATTATGGAATGTACCATCTAGTGCTTTCTACACATAGGCAGAAAGCAACACTGACAATTATGACCTTTTACTGGGTAGCCTTTTGCTGACTGTTCAGATTGCACACTCAGTGATGATTTCTTTTCTAATGCCTACTGCCTACAACCATGATTACATCCAAGATGATAAAACACCTTCTGGAGTGATGAACTTTTCCTCTATTATTCAAAGTATAACAACAACAACAACAACAATAATAATTAGACTTTTAAGTTACATGTTTAAGTTTCGTGGTATGGCTTATTTATATTAATAAATACAACGTTGTCTCTTAAATCTCCTCTTAATAATGATCACTATCACTGTGGGATATGTTGGAGGAAATTGTAAGAGTCATTTTGAGAGGTTTAAAGCTAAGCATTTCACCCAAAGGTGGGCATATTTGAAGGACAGTAGCATACATATACATCATGTATAGTCATAGATGATATATAGATGATACTAGCCTACTATCATCAAGCAACTGCATTAGTGTTGTTCATAATGAGAGATCATTGGTTGGTGTGCCTGCAAGACCACCAATAGAACCAATTTTAATTTGAGAAAATGTTTTTGACTGTTTTTTTTGTTTAAAAATTAGTTTTGTTTGTGTTTTGCTTTTCTCGTTTAATTTTAATGTAAAATAAATAAGATAAATTCTTCTGTGCAACAATGTGGATACATGTCCTCGATTTAGGTCAATGGCCCACTGACCTACTGTAGGCCTAGGGGTCTACACAATGATTACCAAAGCATATTAAGATAGTTAATCTTATCGTAATTACTTGTTGTGTTGTAGCGACTTTGATAAATCTTCACGAAATATCAAATAAAAATAACAACAAACCTAAAATATTTAGGCCGTCTCTGAACATAATTTTGCGTATTTTACGTATGACGTCAGGGCGTCAGCTGGCCGAATGTTTACATCCAGCAGCGGTGTGTTCCTGATCCCAAACAACAGGTTCAAGAAAGGAAATCGTGAAGACAGAGGATCCCTATCGGCATTCTCATAAGGTATGGCATTAGTTTTATAAGGTGTTAAGATGTAGGTCAGGGAATAGCCAGTTATCTGCTTCAAGAGCATTAGCAACCTTGCTGTTGTCTTTCTCGTCTCGACGGATTGCGGTTGTTTCAGTCTGTCTTTAGCTCGCCAATACATGGCAGTCCGTCGTGAATGTTTTATGTTATTGTTGCGTTTTGTACCAGTTGATTGTTACATCGAATATTCTTGAATGTTGTTGTTTACTCAAAATTGGTTCACCTGCGTGGCGAAAAAATAGCAACCGCAACAACAAATATATGCGGTGCATTTAAGCTTTTTGAGTAAAAGGTCACAGCCTGAATGCGACTACTCTCTAAAAACATTTGGAAAAGGAGTGATCGCAGTGATGTTACTTATTACCTCAACTGATTTAGGAAATGTAAATATCACTATTTCGCAGGAAGTGTGTGTACCCTACTAGCCTACTAAACCAAATAGTTTATTACACTATGGTTACAGTGCCACCCTGTGGTTATAGGTTAGAGTGTATTCAAAACAGACCATATATTATACTATCTATAATATCCATAGTAGGAATATGTAACTACTGCCTTATTTTGTATCAGATAGACTGGAGGATCAAGGGGTGCAAGGTTTGTTTGTTTTTTCTCAGAGGAATCCGTAACTAACAACAAGGCTTGAAGTCAGCCTGGTAGGATTTGAAATGGCCAGAACACTTTGGTCTTTTATTGCTTCATGACATGGCCAGCATTTGGTCAGTGCTGCCTGTCATTTCTCTCACTTATGTCCTTTGGCATTGCCCTCTGGTGTTGTTTTTAACACCACCTTGAACCACAGCCACTACAGCTGCATTCACACTTTGCTGCTGCCAAAAGCTGCATTAAGACCTCTAAATGTGTTTTGTTGCTATGTTACTTTTTCAGATAAGTAGTGAATAATCCTAGCAGCTCACTAGGTGAGATTTATCTGTGATACTCATTCAAGTTCGATGCCCGTTGTAACTTATAAAATGAATTAAAATAAACAAAACAAGATTAAACAACTATGGGAAAACTGAAAAAGAGAAAAGAAACGGAACTCAAAAAAGAAGCACCACAGCCTGTCCTCCCTCTCAGCAGCAGGAGACATCTTCCTCTGTGAACCATCACCAGCCTGACAACAGGGCTAGACGACTAAGATTCAGATTTTTGTCCCCCTATTGATGTAAATTTAAAATTGTGTCGCTAAAGGTGTCCCAAAAGAGGCGCTGCATCATAGGAGGGGAGTAACACGCTTACAGTAGACTTGTTTAGATTGTGATTTTGTTGATAGCAGTGTAGGTACGCAGTGGTCTGGGATGTTTTGAAAGTTAATAACTTCACAATCAATCTTTTTTCTCTTATTAGATATTATATTATTAGATAGATTATGTATCTTGGAGTCAGCTGGTTTCTCTTTCTGCAGTCAAGATGGGCGGAGCTGTGAGCGCTGGCGAAGACAACGATGAGTTGATTGACAACCTGAAGGAGGCTTACTACATTCGCTCTGACCTGGTAGAACGGGCCTTTCGAGCCATCGACCGGGCCGACTATTACCTAGAGGAATACCGGGACAATGCATACAAGGTGTGTGATGGGTAGCGGGACCAAAATTAAATTCTACACTCAATTTGTTTTATAATGCAGAGCAGCAGAGAAAATGAACTGTGTTTCAACACATGGCCTTCATCAGCATTTGGTGGTTAGTGGGCCAAAGTCAACATGTGTACAAAATAAGTTGTGGATCTGAAGCAATTCACAGCATTCTAGATTATAGTTGGCTTAGGGAGGGACACGATAGCAGCTGAGAAGAGTTATTCTTTTTAAGAATTACACCATAGTGATTTGCATTTGTGAATACAGTCTAGCAGTGCAGAGTGTGTGTCATAGGCCTAAATGGCTTTGTGTGTGAGATAAGCTACTTAACTTATACTATTCGGTGGTGTTAGGATTTAGCATGGAGGCATGGAAACATCCATCTGTCGGCTCCATGTATCTACTCTGAGGTGATGGAGGCCCTGGACCTCCACCCTGGCCTCTCCTTCCTCAACCTGGGCAGTGGGACCGGGTACCTCAGCACCATGGTCGGGCTCATATTGGGTAGGTGGTAACTGCAACAATTCGGGCAAAACATCTTTATTTTCCACTTGGATATTTTTTTTGATATGTCAACACAGACAGGCAGTAGCCTGAAGGTAGGCTTGTGACAAGTTATTGGTTTAAATTCCTTGAAGTAGCCTTAAGCTAAGAACAGAACCCATAATTGCTCCATTGGCACTAATAAGTGGCCACCAGTACAACTGTGACAGTGCTGGGCAGCTCCCAGTTGTGAGTGTGTGAATGCATGTAGCCCTCCTTCACTCTGCAGCTGCTCCACCAGTATGTTGCTGCAAGAATAGCTAACTTGCCTCGATAAATAATGTTAAAAAAGAGAGTAATGCTATGAATCTGGAGCCTGTTAATTTATAAAGACCTCTATAGGAGGTTGTGTTTGGCCAATAGGGATCTGTACACTACCAGTAATATAGTAAATCCTATCCTATACCTATACATATCATGGAATTGTCCTCAAACTAATACTCCAGTATGCAAGATAATCATATAACAACTCTAGCTAATTTCTTAACAACCATTGACATGTAGGTTGTATTTAAGAGCTAGGTTATTCTAACCGCCTGCATGTATTTTTGTATCTGTATGAATCTGTATGCATGACAATGTAATGCTCTGCTCTGCTCTGTTCAAGGACCATTTGGAGTCAACCATGGGGTGGAGCTACATGCAGATGTGATTGAGTACGCCTACCAGAAGCTTGACTACTTCATTAAAACCAGCGAGAGCTTTGACAAGTGGGTTTCCGGGTGTGCAAAGTAACATTCTGTAGCACTCTGTATCTAATGTCTCATCTTCGTCTACCTATGTGTGTATGAAACACGCGATGCTTGCGTGGTTTATCAAGTGTCCCTCACGTGTCCCTCTCTCTCCAGGTTTGAGTTCTGCGAGCCGTCCTTTGTGGCGGGCAACTGCCTGGAGATCCCCCCAGAGAGCCGACAGTACGACCGGGTGTACTGCGGGGCCGGCGTGCAGAAGGAGCACGAGGATTACATGAAGAACCTGCTCAAGGTGGGAGGCATCCTGGTGCTGCCCCTTGAGGAGAAGGTTAGCGCCCTGCCTGAGGAGCAGGCTTTTTATCATTTTATTTTTTACTCTGATTGTATTTGGCTGTTAGGATTCTTCTGTAACTGCTTATAATTGATATCTCACACATTTATTGTTTATTCCTATCGGGTTTAGTTATAATTGGTATATTGTCTGTAAAGCGCTTTGTTTGAAAAATCCCATATAAAATTAAGATTAGCTTTATGATTGTATGCAGCCAGTCACACACAGACCAGACTGTCAAGATTAGCTTCATATTGGCTTATTTCAGACTTGGGTAGAGAGGGGTTTCATTTCAAAATGCTATATATTGGTTTTGGAGAAAAAAATAGCAAATACATTCATTACTCTTAAAAACACAGATGATTGTATTTTCAAAAATCATTACTATTTTCTAAGCCAAAGACCTTGGAACTGCTAATAACATTAATTTCATACCAGAGTGAATTTTGTTTCCATGTCAGCATTTTAGAAGAATAATGGATATTTCATGCTGAAACAGCTTTTCACTTTCTTTTTGAAACAAATTCTATTCTACATTTATGGGATTGATACATTTTACGGAGCACACTAGAACCGGTCGATGGGAGCCTATCTTGTACTGCAGTGCTCACAGGAGTTGAAGGGATTTTATTTCATTTTTGGCTCATGTCAGCTATTGCTTTATATGTTTTGGTCTTCTAATCACTCGATTTAGAGTACATGTATGAAAATGTGTACTCGGTAAGAACTCATCCTCCTGATGGAAGCGCTGATATAATTGTCTGCGTCCGGTTGTATTTTCGTACAGCTGACCAAGATAACCCGCACGGGGCTGAGCAGCTGGGAGACCAAAAAGATCATCTCTGTGTCCTTTGCTCCTCTGGTCTTGCCTAAACACAGTACCAATGGCAAACCCAAGACTGTCCCTCTACGTGAGTTGCGTTTAAAGCTTAAGTCTCATCTCCCTGCATGACTAAGCCAGTATGATAAGGTAGAAAACTGTCATTCCAATGAACCTTGACGTACCGAGTGACTTTTTGGAATGTTGATAACACGAATATATTGCCAACTTACACTTTATTTTATCCATACCCCCCTTTCTCCCCGCTCTGTTTCCGCATAATTTTTACAGCCGTGTATGAGGTGCGAACGTTACAGGAGCTGGCTCGCATCTCCATCCGGCACACCCTCAGGGTAACCAAGGATAGCGGCGACAGCCAGTCGCGTGGCCGGGGTTCCTCGTTCAGCGTGGGGAGGGGCCTGGCGGTGGCCGGCCTCCATAAGTACGGGCCCCGCTTCAAACGGCGGCGCGTCCACCGGCGCCACTGCAACGCCCTGGTTCTGGCCACGCGGCAGGTGGTGGCCATCAGCGGCACGGGCCCGGCTCCTCTGGACAGCAACAACAACCAGGGGGGACGAAGGGAGGACGACGAGGAGGACGGGGAGAGGGAGGCGAGGAGGCAGATGCGCGGCAGCAGGAGGGCGGGACGAGGACCGGGAGGGTTGATGGAAGAGGACGAGGCAGTGGAGGAGGAGGACGAGGAGGAAGAACAGGAGGAGGAAGAGGAGCGGGAGACGGGGGAGCTGCTTCGACCGGAGCCGGCTGTCAACGTCCTGAGAGAGAGGATTCAGGGCCTGCCGCTGCCTGAGCCTCTGAAGATGTACCTGTTGTACTACAGGGAGAAATAAGCATCATGGGTCCACAGCCAGGTCCTGAGCGCAGGGCCCACAGCTGGAACCAACGACCTAGCAGGAGCTGAAGCCTCTGTTATCCCCACTACCACCTGTGCAAGGCAAGGCAACAGGCGTCCTACAGTACCTTACTGACCCGCTGGGTCTCTTCACACACTGTACCTTTCTCTCTTTGACCTGTCCTCGTCCTCGCCGTCATTCCTCTCTTTCCCACTCGCTCTTTCCCTCTCGCTCCAACTGCTCCTTACTTGATTCGTTTCTTGACAGC
>OMKK01015780.1:1323-12627 GCA_900302305.1 Polymixia japonica | reverse complement strand
TGTCTACCTGTCTGTCTGTCTGTCTGTCTGCCTGTCTACCTGCCTGCCTGTCTGTCTGTCTGTCTGCCTGCCTGTCTGTCTGTCTGTCTGTCTGCCTGCCTGCCTGCCTGTCTGTCTGTCTGCCTGCCTGCCTGTCTGCCTGCCTGTCTGTCTGTCTGTCTGTCTGCTTGACTGCCTGCCTGCCTGTCTGCCTGTCTGTCTGCCTGCCTGCCTGTCTGCCTGCCTGCCTGCCTGCCTGCCTGTCTGCCTGTCTGCCTGCCTGTCTATCTGTCTGTCTGTCTGCCTGCCTGTCTGCCTGTCTGCCTGCCTGTCTGTCTGTCTGTCTGTCTGCCTGCCTGTCTGTCTGTCTGCCTGCCTGTCTGTCTGTCTGTCTGTCTGTCTGCCTGCCTGTCTGTCTGTCTGTCTGTCTGTCTGTCTGTCTGTCTGCCTGTATGTCTGTTTGTGTGTGTGTGTGTGTGCTGGCCTGCCTGCCTGCCTGTCTGTGTGTCTGTCTGTGTGTCTGCCTGCCTGCCTGTCTGTCTGTCTGCCTGCCTGTCTGCCTGTCTGTCTGTCTGCCTGTCTGTCTGCCTGCCTGTCAGTATGTCTGTCAGTATGTCTGCCTGTCTGTCTGTCTGTCTGCCTGTCTACCTGCCTGCTTGTCTGCACGCGCGACACAGAGGGGGGGGAGACGACTGCCTCAGGGAAGGCTGGAGTATTGCCCCGGGCTCCTAACGAACCAAAAAGCAAAAATAAAAAAAAACAGCACCCGCAGATATGAAGAGGAGTCTCTACTTTTTTTTTAAAAATTTTCCTTAATTTCCTCCAGGCTGCTGCTCTACAGTCCGGGGCTTTCTGGATAGAGCAGGGCCCTCAGAGTTTGGGCGAAGCGGCGGAGGGTTACGTGTCTATAAGACAAAGCGTAAGCAGGCCAGCGGAACTGATTGCCGTATCCCCGGCTGCATCGGTGATGTGAACCCGGGCGCAGTCTGTCTAATGAGCTCAGCAGGGTCCTGATCCATCACCGCCGACACCTGGAAGCTCCACCTCTTATTAGGCGATGATGCACAGCTCCAAGTGGAGCGGTCTGGAATGTCGCCAAGACATCCAGGAATCCACCGTACCAGGAAGTTGACGGCGAGGATTATAATTGATCCGCGCAGGGCAATTTTTTTCCATCGATCTGGAGTTGTGATTGCTTAAGGGCAAAACAACAGGGGGGTTGGACCCTCTCCGACAACGCGCGGTCTCTCTCTCTCTCTCATCTGCGCAAATGTACAAATTCCCCCCTTGCTCTACCTGTCTCTCCCTCGTTCTCTCTGCCTTTTGTGGTCGCTCTCTACCGCCTTCTCACTCGTTATCTCTATCTGTCTTTGTCTCTCTCTCTCTCTCTCTCTCTCTCTCTCTCTCTCTCTCGACCTGACAGATGCTAAATGGACGTTAGCCTGCGGTTGTCACTGAGCTGTGATGTCATCGGCATGTCACACATTCCGTCTCCAGGCTCGGTGGATGTGAGCAGGAAGACGCGACGCATCCTGTTCTTCACATTCCGTTTCTCAACACAAGTGCGTGTGCGGGATCTTTTCAAGTCTTTCAGGCCATTTCAGGCACCTCCTCCCGCTTCTTTTTGTTTTATTTCTGTCTTTGTGATGGGCATTCCTCCCCCCAACACCCCCTCCCTTTCCAAACATTCCTCGGATAGTCCAACCTCTTCAGCTGCGGTCAGCGGCAGTCACCCTGGGGGTTGCGGTATCAAAGAGGGCCCTCCGCATATCACACAGCTTACAAGGCAACAACCCACCACTGGGAGACTACTGGCGAACGGGGGGCCCCAACCGTAACCCCGAAACCCTCCAGCCCCACGCGGCGTATCAACGACCTGTGGTTACCCCGGACCGAAACCACGCAGCCGACGCCGCGATGCTCCCGTAGGACGCTGGGATTGAAGCGGTTTCTCCCACCCCCCCCTTCGGCCGGCCAGGCGTGACTAATAACCTTCATGCTACAGTCAGGACAGCGTCAGAGTCGTCTTCTGTCACAAGCCTAAAACTCTTCTCTGAATGCAAAACTTCACATTCCCTCCTTGCCTCTAAATCATACCCCCCTCTCGCATTTTGTCTCACCCCTACTCGCTCTAAAATGCTCTCGTTCAAAGTTTAAAAACAAAATGTTCTACCTCTTTCCTGTTTGTTAGTTTCTTTTCCTAGTACTTCCCAGTCTTACGCTTTGTTATTCCAGAGTCACAGAAATATCGTCAGGGCACTATGACGCCGCTGATGCACTCCTTAATATTTGTTCCTTCTAATGTTGGTGATGTGGAATTTAACCTTATTCTGCTGTTGCATTCATCGTTTGTTTCTCTGGGTAAGAGAGCCTAAAGTGTAAAATGTAAATAAAAGACAATAGGACCACCAGCAGCACCACTCAAACAGCAGCAGGTGCTTTGAAGAGCACTGGTAATCTGCAGGCAATATCTCATGTTTCTAACGTAAGAACCCTATTCTCTCCTTGTGCTAAAAGTCTTTATTTCACTTCAGAACCTAAATGAATTGAATGGGCATTTCCTTGAAAATAATCTTTCCTAAGTGTCGTCTGGCTTACTTTAAAATGGCACTTACTGTAAAATGGCGGCTGTATGTTTGATAACGTTGTCATGGAAATATGGTTTGGTTTAGTGCATGAGACACAGAGTTTGTGTTACCATGGTAAAGGCAACAGAACTTTCCATTTGCAGTCGTGTTGAACATTATACATTTTCAACGTAACAAGTATTGTCCATATCAGAAAAAACAGTTAATTTCCAGCCACGATTGTTACAATTCTATGGCGGCCATCTTGGCTCAAACGAGATTAGCATGACACGCCAGTGAGTGCCCTGTCTACCCATTCAAGTTCTGCGGTTTATTTTAGCCTTCCCTAGAATGAGAATAGGTTGGAAACAAGCCAAAGGGTCCCAGGGAGAAGCAGCAGGTAGCATGCCGCCAATCCCAAGCTAGCAACCAGAGCTCTGATCATTCTGACCTTCTCTTTTCCCTTTGTTCCTCATACATAAAGTTCTCTGTCCTTCCATCTCCACAGGGGGCATTCAGCACCCCCCCCTCCCCCCTATCCTCTATGCATTTTCTCCTGGGTCAAAAGGGCAAGGACCTCTGCTTTTCCCCCCACTGTTGTTTAAAAAAAGCCTAAAGGAAAGAAGCTATTCACACCGTGCCCCTTTTCTCAGTCCTCGGCGACGTCCGACCCCGCGGACCCGCGCATCTACCGAACCGAACGCTCGATCGGAACGTACCTAACGTACGAATCGCGCCCCGGATGAAGCTGACTTAGAGTCAGATGAGTTTTGGGTTTTTTTTTGTTTTTAAAATAAGGGTTGTGTAAAATCAAAGGAAGAGTCTTAATCTGTTTCTGGCTGTCCCTTTAATCCTGTGAGTTTCTCTTGTCTTGCAAAGCATCCTCCCATTGTTCTCATCAATGCCCTGGTCATTGATGCCTGATGGGCAGAGGGTGGAAAGTTGCTTTAAAGTCTATTCTATTTTTACCGCGGCCATCGGGGACAAAAACAAAAACAAGCCATAAAACCCTTATAGCCTCCAATTAGCACATCAGAAATCACGCCGACTGCAGGAACACCAGCGAAACGCAAGAAGGCAAGGACTGGATCGCATCGGAGAGTGGACAGCAACACAGAGCAGTCAGGCAACTTATAATAAACTCGCAAGATCTCTCCATTACCAGTAACCGAACTTAAGAATTCGACCTCATTGCACGTTTTGGTGGTGCTTTCCAGTTGAATTGAAAAGGTACATTTAGCTGTCGAGTGAGTTTCGCGACCCTCTGACCCTTCAACCGGCTAAACCCTATTGTAATTTAAGAAATACATATGAATTAGTGATTCCTTTTTTCCTGAAAAATATTCTCTTTGCAGATAGACGAATTCTGCCCAACGACAGCAATTTGAAAACAAGTTAACGACTAATAACGTTTCTTTAACAGACCTGAGATTATCATCTTCTATCGAAGTAATTAAGATAAAACGGTTAGATGAGATAAGCGCCTGGCTTTCTTAAAAGAAACGCCAAAACACCAGGCAGGCGCGGGCCACACCGTGGCGGAAGGTCACCGACAAGTCAAACCTTTGATATGGAGGAGGACGCGGGAGGCCTGCGGGGTTTCTTACCGAGTTCACTGGTGTTGTCTCCACTCTGGGAGACGTGTCCTCCGCTGGATGGTCCCGGGGTGCCCACTGAGGGCGTGGAGTGGGCGTCATCCATGTCTCTCCAGGATGCCGGGTTCTGGGAGGTCAGCGAGAGGTCCACACACCAGGAGACAGGAGATAAGGAAATAAGAGGCAGAGAGAGGGGGGGGAAACAGATCAGGAAGGTCCAGTAGATCCAGTATGAGGCCCATTATGCGGTTTCCTCTGAGACACAAAGACTGAGACACAAAGGTTGACACAAAACCGCTCTGCCACGGTCGACGTAGTTAGAGTGTGACCGGGACATTAAGAACGATCATCCAAAAGAAGAAAAACCCCTGACCACAATCAAAAAACTCCACAACAACTACTTTACCATTTTCTCTGAGACGTGAACTTCAAAAGGATCTGTCAGAAAAGCAACGTCTAACAGCAACAGGCAAAGCGATAGTTCAGCTCTGATCAGAGACCCAGCAGCATGTGAACGCGTCGGTGCGCAGGCTGTTTCTGTGACCCAGAATCAGGAGGAAACCCTCTATTTATTGGGCCCGTTGGTCAGGGTACTCAGACTGCCCTAAGCCCAAGCCAAACAGCAGAGCTCCCTCTTCAACCTCTTTGCCGTCAGCTGTTTGCCGGATGGTGATCAGATGAAGAGCTCAGCGAACGACAAGAATAAGCACAGGAACAATGGCGCAGTGTGAATGAAGCCTCTCAAGGATGGTCCCCTTTTTTACATCCAGGCACACAGTAATTACAACTTCTCTGTATGCCCCGGCCATCCAAAGAGGTGCCATGTGTTTCCGTGTTTATTAAGCTAATGAAGTTCTTCCTCGCTTAACGCCCCATCTGTTAATATCCAATTAACTGGAATGCGGCACACAGTTATGACCAGGATTTGTGTGTGTGTGTGTGTCTTTGAGGTGTAATTCACACAGAAATGGAGAGAAATCTGATAATCATTATTCACTTACATTTATCTTACAGGCGTTTAATGGTGACTGTTATCTAGAGTGACGTACAGTGAGCGCAACAGCAGAATAATCTCAAAGTTCTAGGTCACCGACCAATACAAATGAGAGCAAGTTAAAGACGCCTATCAAAATGTACACACGGCTTACATTTTTTCAATATCTCAGCAAACAGCGTCGACGAAAGGGCATTTGCTCAGTGCAATCACATCAAACCGGGTCTTTATTAGGCCATAATCTGTCAGGTGTGCTTTAATGATACGCCACAACCTATTTTATCAGCTAAGCTACATTGTGGGCTCAATATTCTGAGTTCCAGTTACCGAATAACATGACTAAATGAAAGCATGAGTCTTCCTGTGTTACGGAGGAAAACGTGTCAGATAAGATATTTTGCCAGAGGATCTCATCCGAAGGGTTCGGTCTCTTGTTCAGTGGATGGATACGTGACAGTGGACGGACACACACCGGCTTCGGTGGGGGACAAACCTAAGACCGGATCTCTCTTCCAGTTAGACAAGAATATGAACGTTTCACCGCAGAAGCTGTTTCTCTCGAACAGAATTTGGAGATGAACTCTTGTGCACAGACTGCAGTTGCGGAGAACGCGTGTTACCCCTTTGACAAACCGCCCAGACGCACACACACGCAACAACGAGGCCAGTCCACATTTAGCAAATCGCCGATGACAAACAGGTGCTAGTACATTTAGTGGTTAACATTCATGTCGGTTATACAGCCTTGCATGTCTCCATACCCAGAGGAGCAGCACATTCATTATGCACTAACTGTAGAGGAACATATCACAGGAGAACAACCAGGAGTCCTGTCATATCAACTAGTTTTATCTCGCGCACACACACGCGCGCACACACACACACACACACACACAGGCGATGTATGTTTTGTCACTGGAAATTATAGAAGCAACGAACCATGTACAGACTTGCTGTCATTAGAAAACAGAGAAGGGTTAGAAGGTATATTTTACTTAAAACAAGTGAAAAATATATATTTTAGTGATGTGAAAATGTGTTACGGATTTTGAATGTAGAATTGTCTTGAGTCAAGTGGAATTATCAGTGATCTCCCTTCTATTAAGTTTTTGCCGATTGCTTAAAGAAAATGTCTTTTAAAAAGGGGAGAATGCACTGGAAACAGGACTGCAACAAACACCTCCCCTTGTTTTAATATATCCGAGATTTAAGGGCTGAATGTGAGTCTATACGACTTGCGGGTGTGTGTGTGTGTGTGTGTGTGTGCGTGTGTGTGTGTACGCGCCGCGTATAGAAAAGGAGATACTGTAGGATACCGCACACGATAAGGAGAAAACTTTTCCTCTCTCCATGCAGTCAAGACTGATTCACCAAACGGCGATCGCATTAAATCAGCATCTAAATGACAGTCCCGACCTTGCACTGTAACTTTGCCTCGCTACAACATCTGAATTTACTCATTTGCAAATGAGTACAGTTGTCAGAAAATAGAGGGAGCCTGTAAAGGACGCAGCGGGGGTGCCGGGAGACGTGACAAAGACCCCCTCCTCGACAACAATAATAATCCTGTTGGTTCAAGGAAAACTCCAGGCTATAGATGCTTCTTAAGAGATACTAAAGCCAGAGACCAAACACAACACTGACAGCTGACAGATCACCATCATCACTGTTCTAGATAAGATAAAACATTAAAATGCACTATAGGAAGATATAATACAAAATTGGATAACTAATTGATTCTTGACACTAATATACTGGTACAAAAATATGAGTGATTTACAGACAGAGTATGTTTTATGCAACAAAGTCTAACAGTCCGTCTTTCAATGATTTTCTCCAGAAGTCTCCGGGTCTGAACCCTCCGGCCCACACAGCGCCCCCAGCAGGACACCACGCCATCAAACAGCAAACACAAATTATGCTCACGGCCACGTTAACAACGCCATAAATCAATAATGGACGTTCGCGAAAACTAAATAACTTTTTTTTTTTTTTATCAACTACTGTCAGTCGTGTGGAGCGCTGAGTGATTTATTTCGGTGAGATTGCCTCGGTTAAATGGATTGCTCAAATTAACTTCTGTGACGCTGCGTAAAACCAGTTGAAATGAATTAATTGCCTCGAACACGTGAGCATTTATCTTGTCGGTTGCAGAATATGCATTGTGAAATAATATGGGTTTGTTTTGTGTGCAATAGCAGAGCTTAAATGTAGGCTATGAGAGTATTACCCACCTACAATAGTACATTTCCTAGGCCTGCAAGACAGCATTTTTACACTGAATAATACGACATAACGATTGACAGGTAGGGCTTTGGAAAGCCTCTGCAGGCGCATTAACATGGGCCTAAATTATAGACCTATTAAGGCACCGCTAGATAATTTTTCAAAGACGGGTCCTTAAGTGGTGAATTTAAAATGCTTCTCGGTGATTGTTTTGTTGCTCTAAAGGCCGATCAAGACAAAAACACAAAAGCATGGGCTGGTTATAAGTCCGTCCATTGCACTATAGGATTTCAGGATGCGTTGGCGTGACCCTTCCCACGAATTTCTACCTGCGGAGACGTCAGGCAGGAAACCTCTATATAACCAAAAGACACTCACGTGATCTGCAAGATTTGTGGAAGATCCCGAGAGGTCGTCAAAGTCCGATTTGCAGCCGTCCCGTTCGTCTATGACCAGGTCGATGGGCATTTTCCCTTTCAAACAACTAATGTACCGGTGGCAGAAGTTGTCGCAGAGTTCGTGCACCTGGAAAATTAATTTCTTGAATCAGTTGCGGTTTTATTTGAGCACCGTCGGCAAATGTAACATCTGAGCAGGAGATAGCCCTTAATTATAAGAGTCAATTAAAAGTTGATTGGTAATTTAGAATAGCAATTGCCACTTATCGATGCGAGACAGGTACGTCATTAACCACACCGTGTTTGCCTATAAGAATATTTACCTTCTCTAATTCCAGCAGATGGAATCGTAGGACCTGGATGGCTTGAATCATCTGAAAAAACACAGATAATCACCCAAAATGACACAGCTAACCCTACTACAAACCAATACGACGTGAGAGAACAGGCTGGAATCTACATTTTAAGCGACACACAACGCGTGATGATAATGATCCCTAGGTGTGATACAATTACCAACATGATTTAAACCATTATCTTCTGTTATTTAAATGATTAGAATTTTCTTGGAGGCAGACTGCTTATGGGGACGCCCCCGGGCAAGTCTGAGGCATCTCCGCTGCAGGGAAACCAGAGAGAGAGCTTTGACAGTGTGTTTCCTCACGCTCCTTCAAAAAGGGGGCAGTTCAACGGGACATTATCGTGCAAAACACACAAAAAAAAAACCTCAAACACAAAGTGAAAATCAAACGGGGATCCCTGCGAGCAGATGTGACGAGCAGCAAGACAACAAAGCGATGTTTACCAAGTTATCCAGCTCTGGGTTTGAAGAAAATAACGGTTTCTCTGCGCGGATCTGGAGAAAAAAAAAGAAGAGAAAAAACAAACAAAAAACAAAACATTATCGACGATCATTCGCAGACATAACAGTCAATAATTGTATTAAACGGAGATTGTAACACACACACACACACACACGCACACGCACACACACACACACACACACACACACCATAGGACAGGGTTGTGTGAAAATGTCTCGTATCCAAAGCAAATATCCTCTTAACCAGCCTCTTGAATTTCCCCAAGGGGCTGAATAAAGTATCTATCTATCTATCTATCTATCTATCTATCTATCTTAACCTACCTGTTTTGCAAACACAGCTATATCCTCGTTGAAGGAGTCTGAGGAGCAGACGTCGCCCCCTGCGACCCCGGGCTCTCTGGGCGTGCAGGTCGCCAACTCACACTTCTCAAACACCAGGGCGAGCAGAGGGAACAACGGATGGCTGCAACACAGTTACATGTCACCGTGAGGTCTAATCCTTTAACTGTCGTCTGTGTCAAAACAAGTATCGGATAACATTTAAAGAAATTATAGGCCTGCGGGGGCTTTAAAAACTACGTTAGCGTTACTACCAGAGCTGGAGATCTGTGAAAATCAGAATTTAATTGACTCTTCAATTAAACGAGGTGGTGAACCCTAATTCATTATCAGACATAAGCGAATGCGTTTATTTTGTGAGTAGGTCAATCGGTTGTGTTGCTGATTCTTGTGGGAAAATATAGAATATAATTCCACACCCGTAGATTTGGTCCTTGTCTCTTTTTAGTGCGTCGTTGACGGCGCTGCCCATGCTGCTGGGCATGATGTTGTGCGGTGCGTGGGCTCCGTAATGCTGTGTTGGGTGTGGAGGGGGGCCGTGGTTCAGGTGGTGGACCTGGGGTAGCGGCCGAGGGGCGTGCGGGTCTCCGTACATGGAGGTTGGGACTCCGACTCCGTCCATCCCGCCACCGTAATGGGCCAGCTCGTCATACTGGGATCAGAGTTGAAGCAACATTGAACAACCGATGCGACTAACGAGTGCAGAGAGACGACGCAAAGCAAACATCGCCTCCAAAATAATCAATAGGGAAATTGTTAAGAGGCTAGTTTAGGCTATCAAAGAAATTAAACCAGCATATCATATTGAATGAATCAATAGGCTATGTAACTTTAAACAATTACACTAGCTGTCTTGCAGATTAAAATAGCATGAGCAAAGGATTTAAGAAGGAACATTGTAAAATATGTTCAAGGGTTTTCAGATCAGACGTACCCTTTGCGCCATCGCCGTGCGCAATTTCAAGATGCCTCAGGATAAGTTCGGTGTCGTTCAACAGTGCAGACGCGTCGCTGTTTTGACTTTTAAATCCAACTCACAATTATAAATCCGCTGTTCAGTGGCACCAAAAAAAAAAAAAACCAACAACAACGACTGAAATTAATGAAAAGTCATCAAAAATAGAAATAACCGCCGGTGCTTCAGTCACAAGTGTTCCAATAAGCGCATTGACACCTCGACTGCAATGTTCCTGCTGTCAAGCCAGCGAGAGGAGGGTGTCAAGGTAATCTATGTGCCTATGCGCTCTGCTGATATTGGTTCCGGTGAATTAGTTGGTTCTCCGTCTCCAATAATCAGTTCTCCGTTTTCGCGTCGGCGGTTACAGAAAGAAGCGCCCGTCGATCGAACCGGCTACTTTGACGCGTCAGTTCTCGGAGTCCATTTCTTCCAAGCTCCGACCCGGAGAATGTCCGCAGGTTTGGCTTTTGAGTGCGTTTATAGGAGGACTGGTCTCTGCGATCTGCGGGAGATGGTGATGACGGAACGCGGCGGAGGGGTGGGTGTAACCAGTCCCTATACAACTGAATAAAAGGGGGACTGGAGCGATGCCTATGACACGCCACCGGTACTGAGCGCCGTTTGCATTGGACGAGGCGGTAGGTGACGCAGGAGAGCTGTCAGAACTTGTCGCCGTGGTGAGAAGAGATCCGCCAGAATGTAGCGCTAAAAACGAAATTTTGGAGGCGCGGTGCGCGTTATTTCAACCAGGGACCCGACGCCCAAAAAAAATTCAGATTTCAATATTTTGGTGAAATCTAATCATTTCCGTGATTGATTGTACCGATGGAAATAATGGGTTTATAGGCGATGTCATTGGGTTGTTTTAGGGCCAACGAGCCAAAGTGCGTAAAAAACTAAGGATGAGTGCAGGAGGGCGGTGGGACATTCATTTTAAACTTACAAGAAAATGCCGAACAGATTAGTTTATGAATGTCATCAACTACAAGACAGATAGCAGGACTGTGACCCGCGTTGTCTCTTATTTTACTCAGATGTTCATTTCGCTTTATACTCGGTGACTATCTTGTATGTTAGGAGCCCAGTTCATACACCTTAGCGCACCTTTCAGCTTGTCAACGTTTTTATCGGATAAGAATATATTATTCTATAATAAGGGTTACTGCTCATACACTCGTGGAAATATCGATGGTGTGTGTTCATTCCAGTAATACGTTTGGACCGTTTTCTCCGTGTTTGCTGTGGACTGGACCGATCATCAAGTGGGCCGAAACCTTATTCCTCTTACCAGCTTCGGGCAACTTCAGTTTGCAAAATTATTATTATTTTTTTTTTGCAGGATTAATCTTCCTCAGATTAATGAGAAATACAGGATTCCTAAATAAACGCTCACAGCGCGGCGTGATTTCTCCTCGTGGATCT
>OMKK01015723.1:1685-16695 GCA_900302305.1 Polymixia japonica | reverse complement strand
GGGGGTGGGGGAGGCGACCACATGTTATCCACTGGTTTGGTGAGCAGAATAAGGACTAAAAAAAGACTTGTGCGGTCTGGCCCCGCGGTGTAGCGACCTCATTAGTGATGCCACATTAGCAGCATGAGCTGGCACCATCCATCCCTCTCTCTCTCCTCTTTTTTTTGTCAATACCCACCTCTCTCTCTCTCTCGCAGTTTTCACACTTGCTTATGCCTCCCATTCCGTTGCGCATTACTCTTCCTCTTTCACGTTCTCGCTCAATCACATTTTCGTTTTCCCGTTATGATTTATCGTCCCACTCACTATCCAATTCCCCTTCTTGGTTTCCCTCTCCCTGTGGGGCATTTATGTATGAGTCACTCATAAGTGAATCCAGCAGCCTCCGGACAGCGCTACCCACTGGGGAAATGACCAAGCTAAATCACGGGAATTGATCTTCCAACAAGATCAATAGGTAATAGATTCTTACACACACACACACACACACACACACACACACACACACACACACACACACACACACCAAACTATTGAGTGAGATGCCTTATGATGGTAACAGTGATGAAGGAATGCAAGCAGTTGACTCACCTGTGTGTTTAATGTGTGTAACTCTAGAGCTGTAGTGTAACATGGCTGGAAATGGTGGTTACAGACTCACAATGACAAAACCAGGAAAAGGTCAAAGATTATTAATAAAAACCTTTTCACAGTTGTAAGACAACTATAGCAGGAGTAATTAGGCTGAGAAGATTGTAGTCTATTTTAGCATGTAGATATGAATAGTAGAGTAATTGGGGCCCTGAGATGAAAATTAGGGCCAAGTAAAGATTAAGAGTTGAATAAGAAACGTGTCCACTTTCCGGCGAAGATCGGCCTCACTGCCTGCATGACATAACAAAGCCTACCAGCTTGTTCAAGTTTCAAAATTTGAACGAACAAAGATTCAAATCGCTTTTTATGCAAATGAAACCCCTGACGTCAGAGTAATGACTTCATGTTGCTGACACTGACAGCTCACACCTTATGATGCTTGGAACCCATATTTAGGACAGTTCTAAGTGTGGGTTCCATTTAAGACGGTCCTAAGTGTGGGTTCCAAGTATAATAAGGTGTGCAGCACTGTCCAGCTGGCCGCCACATGTAACTGTCCATCTAGCACCCACCGAATCCCCAGGCCTTTATCCTGTACGCACCTACACTGCAACATCTGGTGGGGTCAACTCCATGAGCTAACTACAATACCAGTGGCGGTCTAGTACTAGCATTCAACACATTTCTACAGCCCCGCTGGCCTATGTTGTTAAAAAACAAACAAACACAGATTTTGTTGCCTTTTGGTCTTTATGTTGCGTGTTATGTTTAAAATGCTTCCTCAGCATTTCTGCTCAGCTAGTGCTTGTGCTGCGAACCACGAACTTCGAAAGGGTATCTTTTCACTGACTGTTTATTCTCAACGTAAACAAAACAAACTCCTACTCCGGCCTCTGTTTCACTGCAGTGGAGGTTTTCCATTTTTAATGCTTCAATAATTAGCAGTGTACTCTGCTTACAGGCCCTCTCCTCCTTTCTCCTGGACTCCCTGGCTGTCTGTCTCTTACATATCACTTCTGGCAGTAACCTGAAGAGGCTGTGTGCGTTACCTGGCTACCAAGCTGAATGGGTCAAACACAAACGGGACATGATGGTGCCAAAATATCCACCCGCAGGGCCACACGTCATGGCACACCACTTAAAGCAGGACAATTGGTCTTGACAAGTAAGGTCCACCAATGTCAGGGTAAATATTAGACTGTACAATACTTCCAAAACAGTTAAGAATGGTTAATAAACACTACATTGGGAATTGTTTCGTGCTCATAAATTGCAGCATGTCAGGAGAGGGGTTGATGATAACCCTTGTTCCGCCCTGCAGCACGGGAGCAGAAACTTGACCTAACTTGCTTTCTTTGAATAAGCAAGCTCCATCTGGCCTCCAAACACCTGGGGAATGCAAAAACTTTACCTTTAAATAGAACAATTAGGCTAAACAAGTGGTCAAAATAAGTCTAATTTAGCTTCCGGCAAATGTAAAGAGTGCATAGTTTAAATTCTACAACACCAGAAGATAATGAACGAAAATCCAATTGGTTGCATTTCTTTGAATTATTGAGAGGTCATTAAGAAATAGTGTACTGATTAACAGGCTAAAGTTTTGGCTTAAGTTAGTTTAGACCAGCTATCAACAGCAATTGGTTGGTGCTGTTCTGGTATTTGAACAGCGCTGGATTCAGACTACTTGCCCTGGTAACCCACATACCATGTGTGTGCATGTCAACATTTCCCAAAGCTTCATGAATGGCTGATGGAAATCTTTTTCACCAACAATTTACATTGACTAGGGAACATTTATTTCTTTTGCAAGGAGGGACTTTCTTTTTTTTTTTTCACACACGTGGGGCCCCTAAATCCAAATAGCCTAACAACACTATTCATAACCCATTTTCAAGGTAGGTTTGTGAAGCACTCTGAAATGACAACATAAACTTTTGGGACTTTTTGTAAGGAACAATATTCCTTTTCAGTGAGGCCCTGTCGCCCATTAGACATATAGGCCTACAGCTGGTGGTTTTCACTGCGCTGCACTAAAAGGGAGGAAATGTCCCATTGTTGAAAGGGTTTAGTCAATGACAATGGTCCATAGAGACCATTTGTGGCTTGGACAAAACAAGCTACTTTGTTGCATTTATCCAATGGCTGGATAGAGCTGATGTCAACGCCATGCGCAAAAATAACTTGCCTTTAATATAATTCTGCGAGGCGGGACGTAGCACCTCCTTAAACCTGTAAACATACACCAACGTCATACTGTACACGGTCTAGATATTTATATCACTTGTTTTGCATTTCATTTTATTAATGTTACAATTGGTTACCTAAGTTAGGTGTTGACATCAGAAGTGCGCTATGCGGAATTGCGTGAAACTGTGTGAATCCGTGAGAAGAAAAAAAAGATCACTGTCATCATTAACAGTGATTGACGTAATTAACAGACCGCCGACTGACAAAAGTTGGCAAAGACTAAACAGTTTCGAGCGAGTTGTTTTACCCGGCCACGCCAAAACCAAAATAGTATCGCGGATAAACACACAGCGAAGTTCACCGACATCCCCACTCTCTCTCTCTCTCTCTCTCCTCCCTTACCGAGAAGAAGCAGCTTGACCTCCCTGGCTGCTTTCTCCCCGTCGTCCCGCAGATTCCTGTCGATCATCTTACTTCGCTCCACCGCCGCCTTATCCTCTGTGCTTAACGTGCAGCCCATCCTCAGGCGTGTCCTTTAAAACCAGGTGGTGTAAAAAATATAAAACAGCCTATATACAATACCCACATTCAAGGGTTAAAAACCGCTTCCAGAGACCCGCACACACGCCCTTTTATATGACAGCGACGGGTCTTTTCGGGGAGAAAAAAAAAAGGAGTGTTTAAAATAAAAAAAAGCAGCGCCTTTTTCTTCTATCCGCTGGAAATCTGCGTTTTCAGTGCGATTCTTGTTGTTGTTGCGTCGGGGATCTTTTAACATCAAAGCGATTCCTCGGCGATGTCTCTCCCACCCGCGCGTTCGCCTCCATTCGCTGCAGCCGCGAGCAGTGTTGTGCGTTTTCCTCCCGACTAACGTGAAGCAAGAGCTGGCGACGCGCACTCACGCTTCCTGTTGCAGTTTCCGCTACCACAATAAAGGCCCCCGGATTCGTTTATTTATCAGAGGACTTTTATTTTGGCATGTGAACGACCAAATCCAAGCTGCTATGTGCGCTATTCTGACTCTACCGACGGCAAAGGGGAATTACAATAAGTCATTACAGCTCAAAACAAGCTGGACTTTTCACCCCCTCCCCTGGGTCGCTGCTCTCCCCTGTCGATCAAAAAATAACCTCACACTACAGGTGCTCAGATTTTTTGGGAGGAGTTTATTGTTGGCTGGCAATGTAAACGTGGTTTAGAAAAGAGAGGCTATGACAAACTGGCCAACATGCAGTGGCAGACATTTGTTGTGAAGATCATATCTCAATGAACTTTTGCATAGCAGTCTTTTTTTTTTAAATAAAATAACATTGATATTTTGCACATAGCAACTTTAATTTAGAGGTTATAATATTGATGGTATTTTGTGCACACAAATTCAAAGATAGGCTACATGCAGCATGGTTTATAATAGCATGACACAGATTGTGAATCTCAACAAGATGAAACAAATAAACTATAGCCTACACAGTTTTTGCGGCCTACTCTAAATAGTCATGGCTGTTGTGCCAGGTCAATTGTGACCTTCAAAGCCAGCCTATAACTGTCAACTATAATAGGTTGCTGCTGTAAACTACTAAATACCCACACAAAGCCTATGATATAAGCATAATCTCTGTGCCTTTCCATATAATTTTAATTTCAAATATGGTACATGCAAATTAGCGGTGGTGACCTTTCCATTCTAATCCTCTCCTGGTTGATTTACCTCTTTGTCATGCAAGCTCTGTCCATGTGCAAAGTGGGAAGAGACTCAGTGTGCACCCCTAGGCAAAAAAGTTATGTCATTTAGTAAGTAAGTAAGTAAACTTTATTTATAAAGTGCCCTTTGAAATGAATGTTACAAGGTGCTGTACAATTCCAAGATAAGAATAAAGGAGCAAAGAATACAGCAACAGACACACAATAGGACATAATGTGCTTACAATAAAAGTGCGTTTTTAATGTTTAAGGGGAGGCGTTCCAGAGAGTGGGGTTGATTACTGCTATGGTCTCCCTTGGTTTTCAGTCTAGATTTAAGGACTGCCAGAAGGCCTTGGTCAGAACACCTGAGACATCTCACTGTTAAAGAGACACAAGAGGGAATTTTACATCAGGCATTTTACACAGGCTATTATACATGGTCTCGAGAAAAGACAGTTTTGCTATTTAAATAAGATCACATACTGGCTTTAGTGTGCACAATGATCAGTCAAATAACATTTATTTTTTCTTTTGTAAAATTCACAAAAAATGCTGAATCTTTTCAGTTTGATTTTGAATTTATTTCCCTGTTGATTTGCAGCACGACGGCTGAATTTTCCACAATGTGCACGTCTAAAAACACAAAACTAAATATAACACAATTAAAATCTCACACAATTTTAATTACTCACGACTAACTTGTTGTTAAGCTTTTATTAGGGCCAGTTTAAGCTGGCCAGCCCTTTCTCCTCTGCATGGAGGAAGAGATTTGTGAAGAGGAGAGTTAGTGTGGCACATATGTCTCTGGACTGTCTAACAGTGGCCTGCTCTCACTGTCAAGAGCTGCACTGGCTTGTGAATATTTTCTCTGCTCTTTTTTATGTCCTATCCGTGCCCACTTGCTAATTCTTTGTGTGGTCCACCAGTAGTACACTCCCATACTTCAGACAACGCTGAATCAGCTTGTTATACTGTATCAACAATTTAGAAGGGCGTTCCTTGCCATTACAGGAAGGAAGTGTTGGCAGACCAAGTGGGAGGATACAAGGATATGGTTCAATTCCAAATTGTCATAACAAGTGATCTCAAGATCATTTTTGAAGTAAGTTAAAAGTGAAAAAAGTGCTGAAAGAATCCAAAATTATGTTTTGGGAGAACATAAGCCACACAGATAGGGAATAAAACCCTGGTTAACTTCAGCTGACCTTATAATGGAAACCAGGCAAGTCATCAATGATGGATTTTGGATGAAGGACATTCACACAAACAGCAGCTGGCAGAGAAATACAGTAGAGTTTCCCTAGCCTGTGCCATTACAAGGTTTAGGTAACTTTGATGGTGGAGATGTACCTCCAAGAACCACAAGATGGAGTCAGTCAGGTAATATGTATTATATTTTGGCATTAATCTTTATTAAAGTGACAGTGATATTTCTGGTGTGGGACGAGGCATTCGAGCCAGTTCTACCCGACTTGCTGAATATGAATGAATGGTGGTGCTGCCCTCGTGTGGGGAGAAGTGGACAGTGATTCACAGGAGGATGTTTTTTTCCCCACACTATCGAAATGACTGCTAACCGTAGTATAGTGTGCCTGTTCATTGAGTGCACGTCATTATTTGGGGATGGGATAAAAAGACAGAGGAAAGGAAAGATTTGATTCGGAAATGCCACACAAAACGAGACAGAACTGGGGTACAACACGTACGATTAAGTTTAAAAAGCAGGACTCATGACATGACATGGTCAAAGTCCATAGATTCTGGTAAATAAAAAGGTAGGTGAACTACGACCTTCAGTCAGAAACCAACAACCAATAAACGAAAAGCAGCCTATTATTTTATGCTTTTTACATTTAAACTATACTGTTTCCTATAGCTTACACCAGTTTGATGCGACTTACATGAATTAATTCAATGGAGATTTCTATCACCATAAAAAGGAGGGTAAAGTGAGTCTAGGTGTGTTTACCCTCCACTAGCCTACATCCCTGCCTGATAGTGATCCTCTAAGGAAATCCACATTACCGTAGAATACTTATGCCACGATTACGTATTCAGATAACCCTGGAGAAAAGTGTACGGAGAGCAATTCACTTTTGTATTCTGCATGGAATTTCGTCAGGAATAGAGATGCTTTTTATTTCCAGTACAGCGCTGATATAAATCAGACCATTCCTTGAATAGAACTAACCTGGTTATCTTTTCCATCTTCCCTGTCTCTGACAGCACTAAATCCATCTTATCTACCAAGCAGATATATAGCTATAGATAAGAGATAAATCATCACTGGATGAGAGTAGATTACAATTAAATAGAATAGAATAGAATGGAATAGAATACAATGAAACATAATATTATTTATGAGAATAGAAATGAACAGAAGAGAATAAAATAAAGAAATATAACAAAATGGAACAAAACAAAGTAAATTAGAATAACAGCATTATTCTAAGATTATATATTTACAGTGGCTGTATTTGACCTTTATTTTGTCCTCTTTGCCCTTGTGACCCATGTCTTAACCAAACAGCTCTTCCAGCTTTTCTCATCGCCCCAGAGTGGCTGTTATCGACTCTCAGATAACAGACGCATGCCTGGGAGGCAGGAGTGCAGGAGTCTCTCCCTGACCTTCAACCCTTAATTGCCATTATGTAACGCCTATCAGAAGGAGTCCCAGGTCCAGCGCCAGAGAAGTCCATACCTTTACCTGGCCTTGGTCAGTCTGTCAGCAACTCCTACGGTACTGGTGCTCGCTGCTGCTGCTGCTGCTGCTGCCAGGACGCGTACAGAGACACGCTCCACATACACGCTACACACCACGAACACAGAGGCAGAAGGAGAACAGCCAGCCAGACAGACAGACAGACGGACAGACGACACACCACCATGGGCTGCTGTAACAGAAGGTGCGGGCTGATAGCTGGAGCTGTGCTTGGGGCGGCGGTTGCCATTCTGGGAGGCATCCTTATCCCAGTGGGGAACAACATCATTGACGCGACAGTGAGAAAGGTATGGTGCTCAGTTTCACCCTGGGTCAGTACAGAGGAGGAAGAGGGAGCAGGGGAGAGAATGAGAGTGTGTATGTGCAGTCATCAGGGTGAACCAGGAGAAACAGAGGGAGAGGTGTGTATGTTTGCTGCTTCAAATAGATGACAAGCGAGAGACTGTGCATGCGTGTTGTGTTTACAACAATCAGAAGGTACAAAAGATGCACCTGTGATTTTCAAAGACGCGGCAAGGTGGAAAACGCGGCAGAGAAAAAGCCTGATGTGGTTTAGACCTTTTTAATGTTGGGACATTGATGTGCTTTATCAAAGCGCCAAAAAGCGTTTGGATGTATTAACAGTGGGGTTACGGGCCTGCTGCCGATCTTGAGGCTTGTTTAAAAATAGATCGTCTGTGTGTCTGCGGCGTGCAGGAAGCTGTCCTCGAGCCCGGTACGACCGCTTATGAGAACTGGATGTCTACGGGGGCAATAGTGTACAGGCAGTTCTGGCTCTTTGACGTGAAAAACCCCTTGGAGGTTGTGGAGCACGGCTCGAAGCCTGTGTTGTTAGAGAAAGGACCTTACACATACAGGTAAGGTTGAATTGTTTATCAGTTGTGTCTTATTTTTTCCTTTTGTCTTATTTTACATTCAAATGTGTATTCTTGTGTGTTCTCAATTTGATGTGATTTGAATTGTATTATTTCCTCAGTAGTGTTATTTGAATTGTTCATATAAGGCTTCCACATATTTTGCATATGAGCTACTGTAGCCAGTCTTCCATAATAAGGGTCCCTCTCCTCATCCATCAGGACAAGGTACCTACCCAAAACCAACATCACAGCCAACCCCAATCACACCGTATCTTTCCTGCTGCCTGCGGGTGCCATCTTTGAGCCATCCATGTCAGTGGGAATGGAGGAAGACAACATCACCTCCCTGAACCTGGTCGTGGCTGTAAGTGAGTGTCACCCCGCTGTGCGGTGAGATCCTCTGTTCCCCGACTCAGAGGTTTCTGGCTCATCCCGATCTTGATGCCGCACTTAAGCTGAACCGTTAACGGTTCCCTTTTTCTCAGCCAAGCTAAGCCAAAGTAAGCCAAGCCAAGTCAAGCTGGGCTGCGTTGCGGTTGGCAGCTCGGGCCAGTAACCATTCCCTATTGCAAGTCGAGGTCTGCTGGAAAGGAACGTGAAAGAAAAATGAGCCGTGCCAGCGCAGTTCAGCTGAGATTGGCAGAAGGGTGTGAACAGGGGTGACATGAATTACAGTATGCTATATTTAGTATGTTTTAGTAGATGTGGGAATACACAAACTGAAAATCTGGTTGGGACATCATAACAAAATTGAAAACTATTGATGTAACAAGACCAGAGGCTGATGATACCATTGGCAAAAAGCTGTGAAAAGGTATTATGTGAGTTACAGTAAGCTATATTTAGTATGTTTTGGTTGAAATCTAAACTATGTGTAGGTTGTTGAGATGGAATCCAGTCATTGAGAAGTCAAGATTACATAATGTCATCATGCAAAAACTGATGAGGCTCAAATGACAAGTGCAAGCAATAATGTTAAGCCTCTCTCTCTCTCTCTCTCTCTCTCTCTCTCTTTTATACAGTACCTGTAGTCATAAAACAGTGTTATTATTCTGTTTTATCTCCCAAAGCTATGGCAGCAGATTTGTGCACAGATATCGCAGTTTTACAGCAACGTGTACTGTTGAGAATTATATTGTTGTTTTCATATTTGATGCCATCATTAATGCTGACATTTTTATGTTTGCAAAGATAAAGATCAATGTTTGTGGTCTTTTCAGGGTGCGTATACATTGGTTCCCAAAGATTTGCACTTCCTTCTGGAAATGGCAATCAAGGGAACCAAGTCCTCCTTGTTCCACCGCCGCACAGTCAAGGAAATCTTGTGGGGTTACAGAGATCCCATATCGAAAGACACTAGGGGCCTTTTTGTACCTGTAAGCAAACAAGCATATTATCAACTTACATATCCACAGATTTTAGCCATTTCCACGTTTCAAAAATGAAATGCCATGCCATACATACATGCCTGTGTATTCTCCCCAGTATAACGACACCTATGATGGTTACTACAATGTCTACACCGGAAAGGATGACATCTCCAAAGTGGCAACCATTGACAGATGGAAGGGAGAGAGGTGAGTCTCATTATGAATGTAGTGAATGATACATTGAACTTGGCTGTACAGCCAGTGGCTCAAAAGCGGCGGGGTCAAAAGAGGCATGATTATCTTTCAGACACAACAATCTATTAATCTCACATGTATATATCATGCCAACTGATAAAGGGAGGTCTGACCAGTATAATTTTCTCTAACAGGAAAGTATCTTTCTGGAAGAACCAATACTGTGACATGATCAATGGAACAGGTAGTGTTTATGCAGCGATACCTACCGTTTGTCGTTACAGTGTGAAAAATATACGCATTGCTGTATCTGGAAACAGGGATGCACTACCTTTCTGACAGAGTTATTTCTCCTTTCAGATGCATCTTCCTTTGCTCCCTTTGTGGACAAGAAGAAGCCTCTCTATTTCTTCTCTTCAGACATCTGCAGGTGATGAGGAGTTTCGTGGCGTGGTACAACATGATTTGGGAATAATTTGAATGGATGTAATGTGTGTAATTTTCTGATGAAACTCTACATCTGAGCTATGTTTAGGTAACATTAATCTCACCGACTTAAACAGAGGTGATATCGCAATTTTGAAAACTCTTTTGACACCTTACTCTCAGTAACCACTAGAGGTCACAGTTGGCCAATAGCGAACCTTAGCCATGGGCTAAGTTATGTACTAGAGTTGAGCTAGCCCTCAGGCTGTGCAACGTGAGGACAAAACATTCAGTTTAGGTCGGTGAAGTACGGTATTTATGGGCAGATTAGGCTGGTGGTTCCAGATTATGCTAAAACATTCTTTGACCAACCTTTGTCCCGTTGTTACTGTTCTCAGGTCTGTGTCGGCCAGTTTTGAGTCCAGTCTGGATCTGAAGGGGATTGAGGTCTACCGCTTCTCCCTGCAATCGTCCACCTTTGCCTCCCCTACGGTCAACCCTGACAACCAGTGTTTCTGCACGGACCAAGTTATCACCAAGAACTGCACCATGGCTGGTGTACTGGATGTCAGCTCCTGTCAAAATAGTCAGTACCAGGCTCAACAATAAATTGGCAAACTCGTATGTTTTATTATTTGCGTCAGGATATGACATAATAATTGTCGCAGAGTCTGGGACTGTACAGCAGACATTGCACAATTTGCAGGTGTATCTCAGATTGTGCTATTATGAGAACCTATGCAGTTACATAGTTTGGGTGTTAGAGGAAAGGAGGGTGGGTTACAGCAATTTTGTCATTGGTGTTATCAAGTGGGAGATGTTTTGTTGAATTAGGCCCATGTCACCTCCAGTAGGCTGAACACCATCTCTGGCTTCCCAGAATAAGCCTCCTCTACAACAATGACTGTTCATTATTCACTATTCCTTCATCCCTTCTGTTCTAAATAGATACCCCCATCTACATCTCTCTGCCGCATTTCCTTCATGGCAGCCCCTACCTGAGAGAGGCCATGGTGGGCCTCAATCCCAGCGAGGAGCACCATGCCACCTACCTGGATGTGGAACCTGTAAGAGCCTATGAACTTTCACCTTCATGATACAACCTTACAGCTATGTGGATTTGTTTGATTCTCAGTGATTTTTCAGTTTTCAGACCGTGGCCCATTAACTATTGTAGGTTTGACTTGAGCTACTTTGGCCCTAGTATACGTTTTCTCAACAGGGATTGCTGTCTTGATTTCCAGGACCAGCAGTGATGACGCTAACTTGATTTTGATCTTGTTTTTCCATCAGACAACCGGGTTCACTTTGAGGTTTGCCAAGAGACTCCAGGTGAATTTGATGATTGGCCCATCCAAGGTTCTCTCGTAAGTTATATTAGAGTCTTTACCTCACTTTTTTGGGAGAATTTGAGATACAATCATTCAACTGATGCTTAAATAATCAACCATTTTTTTCCCACCAGTGTCTTTAAGAATGTAAAGGATTACACCATATTCCCTATTGTGTGGCTGAACGAGGTAAGATATTTCTAAAACGAAGCACTGCAATAATTTATTGATGGTGACATTTTATCTTGGGAGTGCATGCTATCTCTCTCTCTCTCTCTCTCTCTCTCTCTCACTCTCTCTCTCCGTCTTTCCATTTGTGTGACCAGACGGCTGCTTTGGATGATGAGACGGCAGACAGGTTCAAGAAGGAGCTCATCTACCGCATCGAGCTGCTGGAGACGGTACAGATGACGTTAATGGGCACAGGGAGTGCCATCTTCCTCATCTGTCTAATATTGTACTGTGTCGTGAAGAGGATGTCCAAATACCAAAGCAAGTTTGTGTGACTGAAGTCGTCTTATGTGGGAGTTGTGGAGCACAATGCATTCAAGCTGTTTTTGGACCTTTGACCTTTTGATATTGACTTGCACTTTTTGTAATTTCAGTATTATTTATAATGTTAAACTTTCTTTGATACCAAGGGGGGAAATACTGTGATTCTGTAAAGTTCGAGATGAATTCCGTTGCCAATTATTATTTCATACTTTATTAATTTATTTGCAATCGTCACTGTAACATCAAGTCCCGGTCAGGGATTTTGAAAGCAAGTGGAGACTGATTTTAACTGTAAGGTTATCAACCTACTTTAGATCTCCACAGACATAGAAACAGGCTTGTTATACATCCTACGAAAGAGACGCAGATGACATCTTAATTTGAATCTTGTAACTCAAATATTATCCTGTGCTGAACTTGAGCCTTTCGAATGAAGAAACTGTGGAAAAGGGGGTTTTCACTGGGTACTGCTGGTCTCAAGGGATAGTTCGCCATGGTCATGACATGGCACGAGTCTATCAAAACTAGTCTATGCCCCCCGCAACCCAAAAACGGTCCAGACTCTCCACACAGCTGAAACAAACCTCTCTATTGTGTACGTGAAAGCAAAATTATACAGTTTCCTTTCCGCCCCGAGTGGCCCGTAAATCAAAATAAGAGTAAAATTGGCCTTGGGGATGATTATTGCTGCGGTTGTGCGTGGCACTTTGGGTTTGTTTGGTGAGAAAACAGTATTTCTGCCCAGCAGGAGCCCTCTCCCTAGTTTTATGGGTTTTAAATGACCCTCTGTAGCTCTCCTGGCGTTCTTTGATTCCACCGTTAAGTCCGGAGATTACACGTTAAACATGCAAGCTTTCCATAGACTAAAGGGGACAGCTCTTACTCGTCTGTCTGGGAAACAGCCCCGTTTGTAACGTCAGGGTGTCCCAGGTACTTTGTGCTGACGTTTTACCTTTTGTCCATAAATGTATTTGGGTGGACAGGTGGCTGTGGATTTATCATGAAATGTATCTTTAAAGCAATATAATGTGACCTTTATCATGTAGCATAATGTGCATCTCTAAGGAATTCACCAAGGAGTCAATAAAGGGATCATGTGAAGGAATAGTTATCTGATACTGGAGTCTGACAATGAATTCTGTGATCACTGTGTGAAATAAAATTCAATTTTTTCAGGTTTATTCAGGCTGTCATTACATTAATAAATAGAAATACATACAGTAGGTTTTATAGTAACACTGAAACTACACTGACTTGAACATGATGTGATGCTGGTCACATGGTTTTATTAAAAGAGGAGCAGACATGCTGCAGAAAGGAAGGTTAGACTACAGGGCTATGTTTTAAACATTTAAGATATGTCTCTGCAATTTGCAGATACGGTCACGGTTAGTCGGTGAAACATTTTGAAAATATATACACGGGTCACAATGAAAACACATTTCCACAAAAATCGGCATGACATTAAGTTAAAAGGATGAAATGAGGAAAAACAAAATCTGTACACAAACAACAAAATAATCTATCTACATTAACTATGCCCCCCAAAACAACATGACGCTATTCACATATTTAAAAGGAGAGGAGTCAATCTCACTCTCTCACAGAGTATCTTACCGAAAATGATTATTTCATAATTCAAATGTCCACCATACTATACGGTAGGTGGAAACTATGTATCCAAAGAATAAAATCTCTCTCCGTCATCATAAGTGAAGAGGATTCTTTTTTTTCCCAGCTATTAAACTAGCGTACATTTACCTGAAGATGAAAGCTAAACTTGTGCGTGTCTGCTAGCGTGGTTGTCGTTCAGGTCACGAATTAAGAGTAGCCTCATAGCCTCTATATTTCTGTAGTTAACGATAAATTTCACACACAGAAAACATGCTTCTGTGCTGGACACAAGAAACTGTGATATGTAGAAAACGGAGAGTTTATGTACCGCGAGGTACGTTCTCTCAAATGCCTCGTACAACGTCTTGAGTAATACGAATAAATACGGGAAACGTCTCGTGAGAATTTGCAACACCACACGCAGCATTTCATCTTGTAATCAGCATTCTACTCCAATGTCCATTTAGTTAACAGCTAGGCTAGATGTATGATTTTTCCCTACCCACAAATTCATTTTAATTTCCAGCTCTGAATAATTTTTTTTACTGGAACCACTTACCATCTCTGCTTTGTATGGACAGCGCTAGCTTAACATAGGATATGATGCTCAGAGGGCTAGAATGAGAGATTCTTCTCAGGAATGGACTCCATATACACTTCGGTACATGTGCCCACTGAGATGCAGAACAGCCCTGTAGATTTTTTTAAAGTTAATATAGAAACGTCGAGTAGAATCTAATGAAAGACTATCATAATGCTTAGCATAAAAAGCATGGGCCCTCGCTGTAAAACATGCATATCTATCTTTCTTACTCATTTCCCTTCTCAATCTCCTCTCCTTGTTTGCAAGGTTTCAGCTTACCTCCCTTTCTGACATAAAACAAATGTACATAATAAGCTAATATCCTGCTGGCCCAATTCCCCCTCTAATATCTACAATATGATAAGAACATTGCCCAAAGCCCTGTCTCAAGGTGAATCATCATAAACAATATCAGCTGAGAACACAATTTTTAATGGCACCCATAAAACAACGGGCCACTAAAGTTTGTGTAGTGACTGCAATAGGACACAGTGAAACGAATGGCTTGGGGGTGTGTCTGCATGTGTGTGTGTGCGTGCCTGTGCCTGTGTGTGTGTGCATGCATATGTGTGTGTGTGCTTGCGGCCTGTGTGAATGTGCGTGTGCGTGTTTCACAGTCATCTGGTCACAGCGCCTCATGCATACTGTATAAGATAAGAACTATCCCAGAATAACTCATCATTGTTTGACATCCACAGCACAGCTCTGTGGGTTGAGAGAGTTGGCTAATGAGCATCTGTAAGGTCCATAACTTCTGGGCAGGGTATAGAGTCAGAGGAAGTGTGTGTGTGTGTGTGTGTGTGTGTGTGTGTGTGTGTGTGTGTGTGTGTGTGTGTGTGTGTGTGTGTGTGTGTGTGTGTATGTATGTGTGTGTGCGTGTGTGTGTATGTGTGTGAGTGCGAGTGTGTGTGTGTGTGTGTGTGTGTAGTCAGTCAGTCAGTGCTGAGTCATGG
>OMKK01015703.1:1764-25377 GCA_900302305.1 Polymixia japonica | reverse complement strand
TGACTCTTACATTCTATTGGAAGAGGAATCTCTAAAATCTGGACTATGAGTCTGTAAAAGTATTGTCATTAGTTGTTACCGTGGCAATCGACACCACCTGCCGTGGCCCCTCTGAGCCGCTCTATCTCAGCGCTGTAGCATTATTTAGTCACACCACAGCTTCTCATGCATAAATAGCCATTCCTTCAAGTTTCGTTTGATTTTACAAGGAGTCGTTCGCGATGACTCAACTCGGGCGAAACAAAACCGCAAAGCAGATGGAGATAGCGACTTTAATAGCTTCCATCGTGTTGCTTTTTTATTTATTTACCAATTTGGTTACAGTACATGTCATTGCCTTGGCAGTGCATTGAGAAAATCCTAGATGTAGCAACCTTAATAGATAAACATGTAGATACAACTGCTCGTCTTAATTGCATTGACGGTGGTAGATGAGTAACAGTCACATTTCTTTCTATTCCTTGGAAGTATTGGCTCGCTTTGTTCAAGCTCTTGCATTATGCAAATATAGAGGAAAAAAAAGAGCTGTCTAAATTGGATAATAATCTGCATCTGTCGGCTTCATGTCACTGAGGAGGGCAAAGATCTCACTGTGAACCCTCTTGATTCTGACCCCACCGGCCATACATGTTTAGTCAGGTGGCTGGAAAAATGTAACAAACATTATCTATTGCACTCGTAAGTGAACTGTATCTTCGGGGAGAAACCGGCGAAAAAAGGCTCAGACCGGAATGTACAAGAACTTTTTTTTTTTTTATCAGTGTTAAATTCTGTATCTTACATAAGGTCCTGCATTTTATGTTTGTGGGGCTGCTTCTCTGCTTGTAGAGTTAGATGGTTTGGGGAGGGAGTCAATTTGTGCTGTATTTATCAGTAAAATCTCAGATAAAAATGCAAGGGGAGTATTTATCTCTGTTCCTCTCTCTCTCTTAGTCACGCATACACACACACACACACACACAAAATCCTGTGTGGTTTTCTCTCTCTTTTGCTGTCTACCCATTTAAAATAACCTCAAATTAATATTGATTAATAACCGTTTTGTAATTTGTAATTGATTAATAACCGAATTGTAAGGTCCACGTAGACGGGTGCTATGCTGTGCATGAGTCTCCTCAACTAATGCTTCTTTCTGTACGCAAGTGTCATTGTGCTGATGTTGTTGGTATACGCAGGGGTAATAGTTGGTGTGGATGAGGCCACTGCTTTCTCCTGGCCTTCCTGTAGTTTCTGTGGAAGCGACAACCTGGAGGCAGGAGTGGGACAGCCGTACGTTTACAAAAACCCAATTACTGATAAGACGGCTCTAATTGATCTAATTAATTAGTTAATCTACACTGTAAGGTATTAATAACTCAACGCGTGTTCTGACCACAGCCGAGCGTTCCGCTGTGCCTCTTGCGACTCGACGGTGGAAGAGCCCACCATGAAGATGCAGATGGAAGTGTTCCTGAGTTCTTCGCCGAGCAACTGCACCGTGAAAGCCAAGGTGAGAAGAAAGCCCCCCCCTGCAAATTTTAAAGGCGCCGTCTGTTAAGAGCAGCGCTCTAGCGTTAGCGAGGCGAACCACACACTGTCGAACCAAAATGAGAAGTGCGGGGGAGGGGAGGATCTGTTTGACGGGCCGAGGGAGGAGAAGCTTTCAGACCATCACCATTATACTATATCTTATTATTTTAACATGGCACCTTTAACATTTAATGAAGTATACATCTAAGTGCCCTGCACTGTATGATGAATAAAACTTCAAAAACATGAAGAAATGAATGAAATGTTCCTTTATGTTGCTTTATCGTATTTCGTGGTTCCCGTGTTGCAAACATCAATGAAGAAAAGCATCACCAGGAAGCACCGATGAGATCTCATATTTTTGAATATCAAGGTGTGGTCACAATAAAAACAACATCCCCTCACTTGTCAGATTCTTCTGTCAGTATGGCGTTTGATTGTAATCAAGAAAGTAGGAGAGGCAAGCTCTTAAAACTACAATGAGTACCTCTTCATGAAGCCTTCATATGATGTAGATTTCAAATCCCTTGGAGGACAATCTTGGTAGAATGTTAGTTTTGGCAGTTCTACTCTACAGCTTGAATTCTAGAACGGTATCTTTTTTTCTTTTCTTTTTTTTTTTGTTCTTTGGAAAAAATAGGGTGATTAACAATTGTACACTTTTTTTTTTTTCTCCCCCAACAGCTGCTGCAACATACAATCCTAGCCATTCTAAACACTGCACCCTTCGAGGGCAACGAGGTGGGTTTGCTTTCACCTGTTATATAATACCTGACTGTACCTGCCTCTTATTGAACTGTACTATGCATGATTCCTCTGTCAATATGTACTCTGACATCCTGGTCATCTGATCATATCATACCTAACACTGATAAAGTCTGACCTGTACAGAACAGAGGCCTGAGTCAACCAGGTCATTAGTACAATTGAAGGAATTTATGACCAAAACACCTGACACGTTATCATTCTGAATATACTGCATAAATTGATTGATGACCTGGACTGGGCCGCACCGGCTGAACATAACTTCATTCCTAAGTTAGGTCGTAAAGTCCCAACTAGCTTATAACTGCTTAGCTTATAACTAGTATGTTACGACATTTGGTTGCACCGCGACTACTTATGGCATAACTTAGTTGGTAGTGTGCAGATTGTTCGTGAAGTAATGTATAGTCGTATAAAGTGACGTGAGAGTGATCCGATCCAGTGAGCACTGGTTTTAACTGTAAACACAGAAGTGTAAACGGAGAGCAGACACAAGGTAAATATCACCAGAATGGACCCAAGCTAATATTACAGGGTTTTAAGCTATCTGTCGTTCACCAAAATTTAGATGCTTTGACGGGGGGAAAATCTGTCATTTTGACAGACAACAACATTTAACGACTTGACTGATACTCAACAAACTTAAGGTTTCAATTAACCTATAATGCGAGCAACACAACTAATTTATGTTGCCACTCCTATAAATGGGTGTCAGCCAATATCCTTTTAATGTCCGTTTGTTTATGATTAGACACCTCATGTTTCCCATAAATGTCAACATCATCATAAATATCTAATTGATGTAATCTCTCGTAAGACGGGTTGGAGAGGATGGGGTCATTTGTTGTTTTAAATTAATTCAACAATGAAATCAAAGCGGTCTGCCATTGTAAATAGACTTTACTGCTGCCTAGGGGCTTGCGTAAATATTTAGATGTTACTTAAGGGATACATTGTAACTAATTTGTGTGGTGCAACAACTTTAATTTTAGTAATGCATCTTAGCTTAGAAGACACTTGCACTACAACTAGGCTAGGTTTGAACTTGGTGGGAGGTGCAACTGGCCCCAGATGACCACTGCATAGGACGACCATAGAATCATAATGTATAACGTGAAGTGATGGGAAAAACCATTTGTTCTGAGAGTGTATAGGGACTAGAGGAGGGGGGGAGGGATATCATTCAGTTATTTAAAGTTAAGGAGAGGTACTTCGTGAAAATCTGAGTTGTTCTTTTTTTTTACATAAAATAGTACTTTACAGGTAGTAAATGAATTGTAAAATGGTGTGTGGTTGTAATGTGCAGTAGGCCAGCTGTGAGGTTTTCTGATGGACCATCTGTTGCAGTTCCCAGGTTACGAGGTAGAGAATGTCCTGGGGAAGGAGGTGGGCCCCCTCCCAGTTTATGTCCGTGTCGTCACCAGGAAACCTGCCCTCTGGATCAGCGTGGAAGAAATCTGCCTGTGAGGCTGTCATTCTGAGGAGCTAATGAAATCAATCCTCGGGCCTCAGTTGGCTCCAAGGATCTGCGTACTAGGGCCTTGGTCCGAGCCAGCAAGGCCCCCCCCCCGTGAAGGCCTCTTGCCAGGCCCACAAGCTGTGCTGCGGTGAATGGGGTGGAACAACACAAGGTCTTGTTTGTGTGTTAATGATATGTGATCCTGTGGACCAAGAGTTGACAGCCCAAGGGTAGACCAGAACAGCACTGTCTGTCAAAACACACACGTGTTTCATCAACCGAGGGAGTTCTAGAATATACCCGTTGGCTGTCAACAGAGGCTCAACATTTTTAGGCTTTCTGAAACCCTTCCTCAAGTCATCTACCTCTTTGTATTGAAGATTATTGAATGGTGCTGAAGTTGTGTAAATAAAACAAGTATTTATGGGTTTTTCTGCATTTCTTGTAGTAGTTTCTGTATGAAAGGTGTCTTCAATTGAGATAATCCCACAATCCCCTCCAAATAAGTTCAAACTGTAATGCATCTATATTACACACACGCACACACACAATCTATAGAACTCAGACAACCCCAATTGTATATATTTTTAGCAGTTTTATTATAGATTCCATAGACAAATGTTTTTCAATGTTCATACAAACTATATAAAAGATCATGCTCTGGCTCTTATACAAAGTTTGGAATTATAAAACATGTACCATTCAGGTATAACATGTAAATGAAGTGGTAAAATAATTTATTATAGAAAACGCACTTTCCCACAAACAAAAAAAATACAGAATATGGCAGCAACATCAAATATTTCCAGTGCCATTATGGTAAGCTTAAAATGCATCTGTTACAGATGGTAAACGAAATGTCTGTGTTGAGGTATGTCTTTTCAAAACTCAGTTCATTAAAGTGACAACAGCATTGTCACCGACTGTCTCCACTCGTGGGCCCCGCGTAGGAGGAATTGGGAAGCTGCTTGAAGAAATCTCTCAACCCACTGAGCTCACGCGTGAGCTGATCAATAGTTTTGTGCAGCCTGTCGTTCTCCGAACTCAGCTCGATCATCTTCTGCTGCATCTCCAAGTTGCGTTGCTTAGCTTTATCCCTGCTTTTTCTCACGGCGATGTTATTCCTCTCTCGCCTCTGACGGTACTCTTGGCTGAACCTGTCGACTGACTTCTTCCCTTTCTCCCTCCCCATCTTCCGAGGGGAGGAGTTGGCCGAGCTGACTCCGGACAGGGGCTCCGGGGTGGTCGGCGGGGTCGGCTGCCCCGTCGGCAGGCTCACCGACGTCTGAGCGCAGGCTTCGATCTGCGACGGCAGCGACGAGGACGCGTCGCTGTCGCTCCAGTCGGACTCCTGCTTGATCGGCGCGCTGTACACCCCCTTGTCGAACCCGGCGTCGGGCGGCTTCCTCTCGTAGCCCCTCTGGCTCCCGGCCGCGTAGGGCGAGTTGCTTGACAGCTGTTGCGCGTTGCCGGACGCCGCCGCCGCCGCCGAGCTCGTCATGTTGTAGAAGTCGGCCTTCTCTTGCTTCACCGTGTTGAACAGGTCGAGGAAGAGCTCGTCGTTGCAGAGCTCCAGGTTCGGCACGGCCGTCATGGACTCGATGTACTGGCTGAAGTCGATGGCGCTCTCGTCGTCGTACATCGCCGGGGCCGTGCTCAGCTCGGCCATGGTGTTGTTGTTGTTGTTGTTGTTGTTGTTGTTGTTGCTGTCCTCGCCGGCGCCATCGCCTCTCCCCGGTTTGCAGACCCCCTGCAGACCGCCGAGTTTATTATTCTCGTAGAAGTTAGCAGGTTCCATCGCCCAACTCATGTTGCATCGTGGAGACGCGCACTGAGAATCCAGACTGTATATGTCACACATGAACCCTGTTCGTCGCCCACGTGGGGGTGAGGGGGGGGTTTAAACGGAGTTATTAGTCGTTAACGTGGAAACCCACAAAAAAAAGTGACAAATCTTGACACGCAACCGCCCGCACTTCTTGGCAAGAGCCTATCTCCTTTTGCTTTGTTTTTGGCGATTTGCACCCGTTTTTGTCTTAATAGGTAGACTTTTTTAATCCTTGTGCACTTCTGCTGATGCGTTTGCAGTTCTCTGGCGCGTCTGTATTTCGCGGAGTGTTTTGTATTGCGCTCTTGCGTACGTCATACGTTTACCCCCCTTTGATGAGCCAGTAGAGTCACGGCGGGGTCACGTGGTCTCCGTTGACTCCCATTTGAGGAGAGAAGGGCGTGTGCTCGCGCCACCCACTTACTACTACGGCCGCACGGACGCGCGCACACGGTCTCGCGTTGTTTACACAGACGCTAAACGTTGGAATTGAGCTTAATTGGTTTTAATGCGCTCCCCCGTACGGCAGTTTTGGCAGGGGGATGACCAATAAACTATCTCTGTTACTGGGCTGCCCTGTTTCAGCGTCCCGATCCTTACGTCTTACTAGGAGATCTCACACATCCAGATCCCCCAGTAACATCACCAGACCAGTACTCCAAAAACATCCTCGTGAAGTGGAAATCAAAAATGACAATAACAAAACAAAAAAAAGCGGGGGTGGTGGTGAGCAAAGAAAAGGGGAAAGGGAATTTAACTTGTATTGCCTGCCGTCATTATTCCTGTAAACATCTGTCCAAGACTGGAGAAGACCGTTTTAGTACTCTAAAACAGCCAGTGACAAAATGCTAAAAACATATGTAACATTTAAAACGCGTACAGTTACCCCACAGTGTTTATTAATCAACTCAACCGATGTAGACCTAAACAAAACTCACACCCACTATGATACTAAATGATTTTTTTTAAATATAAAATGATTAATCATTCGAATGTCTAGGGTACAAACGTATGGCACTATCTAGAATTTAAAGGATGTTATTGATAAGCTACTAATATTGTTATGTATTATGAGCAAAGTGATAGAAGAAACCTATCTGAAATAATTGACAAATAAAGGCTTACAATGAACTAATAGTGATTTTCCAAATGAAAATAAAGAAATGTAAAAAGAGATTTAAAAAAAAGTAATTTAAGTGACCTTTAAGTTACGCATGGGTTTATACTTCTCGGAAACTGTGCTTATGTCCCCCCCTTATGTTGTCTCCACGTAATAAAACGCGCTGTACTTTTCCAGTCTCTCGTCGATGAGATTTGCGCCACACTGTGGCAAATGCTTGTAACAGCAAGAGATTCGCGCTTCCGGTTGGACGAAACCAAGTCAGGTACAATAAGGTTTGTAATATTCTTTAAAGGTCTAGCGCCATACTTGCAACATCATAGCGCTACTCTGATCAAAGTTAAAAGTGCAGTATTGGTCTAATATATATTAATTTATCAACTTTATTGGGATTTTATGATGCAGAACCAACGTGGCAACGGGGCAAATGGACACTTGCACCCTTTGCAGTGAGTGAATCTAGCGGAAAGACACAAACGGCTTTGAGTTACTATTGGTGCAAAGTTCCCCGCGAAAATTACGTCACCCACAGTTTCGCGCCAGATCTGTTGCAGTCGACCGACGAACAACAGTAGGTAAGGATGTAGTTTGTTAAAGTTGTTATTATAAAGTTATCAGCATTGTCTTCTTCATATTAAAGCTTTATATAGTACACAAATAATATTGTGCATGTTTGTGATTTTCTTTGTTTTCTTTGTATGCTTATTTATTAGTGTAAAGTTGACACTGCGAGAATGGCTCATTGTTTGGCCCAGAACCACATGTCATTGCTCTTTGCTAGGTGGCTTAGCGTTAATTTAGGTACAGTTTATTAATTGCACGGACCTATTTAATTTCTAGAACTTCTGGCTACAATGTCTTCCCCAACATCAACTCCCGGTGGTCGTAAACGTGGGAGGATCGACAACCCATCCACCCGTAAGTTCACAAGTTTGTGCTAGGTTTCCCCAAAGCATCCCTCGGTATCCCAATTGCAATCACATATGATCTTATTGCAAATACACTCGTGATAAATAAATACATTCCTTAATGTTTCACACAGTTTTGCCAGTGGTAATTGTAACGATACAATGGTCAGACTGTAAAATAACATAATACTCATACATTACAATGCGATTGGTGTATTGACTTTTCCTACCGTTTCTATATTTCCTCTGCAACCCTAGCTGGGAGTGATGGCCCAATATCTCCTCCCTCCCAACGGCGCAGAGGACAGGACTCTTCCAATGGGGATCTGTTACCGATGATGCCCACCTCTCCAGCCACTGACATGCATAGCCCTGCAGTGGTCCAAGATACCTCTTTGTTTTCAAGCCCACGCCACTCAGGTAGTTACACCATAGCCAATGGGTCTCATCATGTTTACACCAAAGAACTTCAAGTGTGCCCTATTTGATAGTTTCTTTTTGTTACACTTATAATTTCCCAGAGGAATTGCATATATGTTTATACTGCAGGTGCAGAAATTGCATTAGTGAAAGTAAAATCTATGGTCAAAATAGCCTTTTTACCTTCTGTCACTGTCCTGACACATCGTAAATTAAACCTTTTTGAGATTAGATCCTGAAAACATTGCCATAGATATAGTATTATTCTATTATTATAGAGTTATCCTATTCTACAGTATTAACCTTTCATTAGGATTGCAATTTCATCTTTGTTGTGACGGATAAAGCTTTACATAACCCCAGTATGAATCTGTCCCTCTAATAGTCCTTCCTAGTGAGGTCGACATGAGCTCTCCTCTGATGTATGGGACCCCCAACTCCAGGGTGGAGGGGACCCCACGCAGCGGAGTGCGTGGCACCCCAGCAAGACAGCGACCTGACCTGGGCTCAGTCAGGAAGGCCCCCCAAGTGGATCTTCACTCTGAGCCGGTCAGTGGAAGGACAGAGTTTATTCAAAGATTCACCATTAACAGCGTGTCATTGTATAGTGTATATTTACGCTGGCATTTTCGATAACACTGGGCGTTCAAATCATTTAGAATCATTTCAGATGTTTATAGCTGTATAAACAATGTGAATGGTAGCTGACCATTAACTTTAGCTCTCTTCTTCTCCCAGCCAAGTGCTGACGGTGCAGTGGCCAGCGAGCAGAACGCAAGCCAGAGGCTGGTGATCTGGGGCACCGACGTCAACGTGGCAACCTGCAAGGAGAAGTTTCAGGTATGAGAGAACAAGTAGTCCTACCGTCCAACTAACCCAAGGTAAACCCGAAGTTTATTGGGTTTTTTTTTTTTTTAACAAAAGGTGTTTTAATGATTGGTGTTGATTTGCCCACAGAGGTTTCTGCAGAGGTTCATCGATCCCACGTCCACTGAGGATGAGAATACTGGCCTGGATCTGAATGCGCCGCTGTACATGCAAAAGCTGGAGGAGGTAGCGTATCTTTTCTCTCTCTCTCTCCTCTCTCTCTCTCTCTCTCTCGCTCTCGCTCTCTCTCTCTCTACTCTGATGCCCAAAGAGTTGCATGTTATTGATTAGGCCGATCTAAACTATTGTTTGCTTTTCCTGCATCGCTGTAAGACTGGAATTGAAATTGGGTTTTGTTTTTTTTCTGTCTTTTAGATCAGTGTTGTTGGAGATCCTGTACTGAATGTTAATTCCGGGCATGTACAGGCCTTCGATGCAGAACTTTACAGGCAACTCATCTGCTACCCACAGGTAATGTCCAGTCCATTCACACCCACTAACGGGAATTTAATTGAATGGGTTTTTATCTATATATTATAAAATGTGGCATTTGATGGTAATTTGTATCAAAGTGCCTGGCGATACCGTGAGTGCATACAATGTTTCCGTATGAGCCAAAGTGGGGAATCAAACCCTTACTTGCAGTATTGTTAGTGTCACACACGTTGAGCTACACAGAACCTCAGGATGTAATAAGTTTTAAGCGTAAAGTTTTCTTTTCCCGTTTTCATTTATACGTTTCTTTAAATGTGGTGTCTGACATGCTTTTGGGGTTCGAGAATGGCAATGTTAATTTTCCCCTAATCCCTTCTCCAGGAAGTCATCCCGACCTTTGACATGGCGGTCAACGAGCTCTTCTTCGAGCGTTTCCCAGACTCCATTCTGGAGCACCAGATCCAAGTGCGACCCTACAATGCCATGAAAACCAGAAACATGAGGAGCCTTAACCCAGAGGGTGAGCGCGCTCATTCATTTCACCGCATAACTTAACGCGGTTTTTGACACGGTGTCAAGGTATCGGGCCTCCGTGGGTAACGTTGCGCCTTATGCGTTTTCCCCCGCCCACAGACATCGATCAGCTGATTACCATCAGCGGCATGGTGATCCGCACCTCCCAGCTCATCCCCGAGATGCAGGAGGCCTTCTTCCAGTGCCAGGTGTGCTCCTACAGCACCCGCGTGGAGGTGGACCGCGGGCGCATCGCCGAGCCCGCCGTGTGCCGCAACTGCAACATCACCCACAGCCTGGCGCTCATCCACAACCGCTCGGTCTTCTCGGACAAACAAATGGTGAGCGCTTGACGGAGTTCGGGGTTGTTGATAATCCAATAATATATAATCTCGGAAGAGGAGAAATGAAATCGTCTTTCCACGAAGCGCTCACTAAAATGTGTTTGTTTAACAAGATTAAAGTCCAAGAGTCTCCCGAAGACATGCCTGCTGGTCAGACCCCTCACACCACCATTGTCTACGCCCACAATGACCTCGTTGACAAAGTGCAGCCCGGGGACCGCGTGAACATCACCGGTGAGCTCTTGGAACAAAACATATTTCTATAAGGCATTCCGTTGCAATTTCTATTGCCGCTTTACTGATATTTTTAACCCCCCATAGTCCACTTGCTGAAGTTGGGTTCACACGTGGCCGTTGGCTAATCAACAAACAACTTACAAAACCCTCAACCGTCCCTGCAGGTATCTACAGGGCAGTCCCCATGCGCGTGAACCCCCGCCAGAGCAACGTGAAGTCGGTGTACAAGACCCACATCGACGCCATCCACTTCCGCAAGACGGACGAGAAGCGCCTGCACGGGCTGGGCGACGACACGGAACAGAAGCTCTTCACCGAGGACCGGGTGCAGACCCTGAAGGAGCTGGCAGCCAAACCAGACGTGTATGAACGACTCTCCTCTGCACTGGCGCCAAGCATCTATGAACACGAGGACATCAAGAAGGTGTGTGCTCAGTCGGGCATCTAGGCAGTGATGGATTACTACTTGCTCACGATATAAAATATATATATATATATATATATGTAGTGCTAGTTTTGGTTGTAACTTGCAAGTGTGTTTACACGTCTCCTCTTTCTTTCAGGGCATATTGCTTCAGCTGTTCGGGGGCACTCGCAAGGACTTCAGCCAGACGGGTAGGGGCAACTTCCGCGCAGAGGTGAACATTCTGCTCTGCGGGGACCCCGGCACCAGCAAGTCACAGTTGCTGCAGTACGTGTACAACCTGGTGCCCCGCGGCCAGTACACGTCGGGGAAGGGCTCCAGCGCCGTCGGCCTGACCGCGTACGTGATGAAGGACCCGGAGACCCGGCAGCTGGTCCTGCAGACCGGGGCGCTGGTGCTGAGCGACAACGGCATCTGTTGCATCGACGAATTTGACAAGATGAGCGACAGCACGCGCTCGGTGCTGCACGAGGTCATGGAGCAGCAGACGCTCTCCATTGCCAAGGTGAGCTTGAACGGCCTTTAGGGAGACGCGCAGGCCTGCTCGGGGCTCCGGGGGCGTCTCGGGAGACGGCGAACGCTGAAATGGCTCTTGTTCTTTAGACTACGTGAATACGACGGCAGATAATTCGGATAATGTGTTTAACTTTAGTATTCGTTTTGTATTTGCAGGCTGGAATCATTTGCCAGCTGAATGCTCGCACCTCCGTCTTGGCTGCAGCCAACCCCGTGGAATCTCAGTGGAATCCCAAGAAGACCACAATTGAAAACATTCAGCTCCCTCACACGCTGCTGTCAAGGTGAGCGCCGTCAGCCGGGCGAAGTCACATTAATTTAAACCCATAAGCACCGTCAACCTGTTCAGGACACAAAGTTCTCGTCAGCTCTGTTACTTAACCTCATCATTTCTGCCCCGTCAGATTCGATCTCATCTTCCTAATGTTGGATCCGCAAGATGAAGCATATGACCGCAGGCTGGCTCACCACCTGGTGTCACTCTACTACCAGAGTGAGGAGCAGATAGAGGAAGAGTTCCTTGACATGGCCGTGTTGAAGGACTACATTGCATATGCACGAACCTACATAAACCCAAGGCTGAATGAGGAAGCCGGTCAGGCACTCATTGAGGTATAACTTTAAAATCTATTCAGGAGATGTGCTGTAGATGAATTTCCATACTAAATTAATTTATTTAAAAAAAAAAAAATCTTTTCTTTTTTTTTTTTTTTTAAGAAAATTTTAAAATACATTTGTAATGAATCTGGCTGTAATACCGACAGACCAGTTGAACTTGGCTTAGATTGCTTAGTAGACTCACAAGCTAACAGCCCAGGTGAGAGGATAATTTCAAGTCAGCCCTGTAACCAGAGCCACCCCTGGCTGTTTGTTTTTTTTTGTCCTCAGGCCTACGTGGATATGAGGAAGATAGGCAGCGGCCGAGGGATGGTGTCAGCCTACCCCAGGCAGCTGGAGTCCCTGATCCGCTTGGCAGAAGCCCATGCCAAGGTGCGCTTTTCTGACAAGGTGGAGACCATCGACGTAGAGGAGGCCAAGAGGCTGCACCGCGAGGCCCTCAAGCAGTCAGCCACAGACCCCAGAACAGGATTTGTTGACATCTCTATTCTCACAACAGGTATGCAAACCATTAATTACCTTATTTATATTGCCCATTTGTAATGGCTGCATTTTAAACGATGATGGTGTTCACTTCAGTAGAAGTAATTATGTAATATGCTTACTGAGATGGTATTAGGATTGGAGTTAATGCCCAGTAATCCAGCCTGCTAATTTATCCTAATTTTCAATTTTCAGATCCTCTTAATTAATTTCATTGTCATTTTACATTGTTGAACACAAGGGATGTATTGGTGACTAAACTATGAGCTTTTTTCTGGTCACAGGAATGAGTGCCACAGCCCGCAAGCGCAAGGAGGAGGTGGCCCAGGCCCTTAAGAAACTGATCCAGTCCAAGGGAAAGATGCCTGCCATGAAATACCAGCAACTGTTTGACGACCTCAGAGGACAGTCTGAAACTGTAAGTATTTATTGATTTTGCCCATGAGTGTACTACTAGACTTTTAAGTCCCAAGATTTATACTTGGTTGTCCTGAGACTTTGCCACTCAAAAGCTGTTGAAACAGTGGGTCCCCTGTCCCATTTGGCAATGCAGGTGCAGAACGTTTTATCGATCTGTGTTGCTCATGTTGTATAACGCTGCATAATTAGAAATCAGCCTTATTTAACTTTCTACAAAGTGTGATATTTCGGATTAGATTGTCAATGTGATGCTGTGTGTGAACTGTAAAGATTTGAACATACATTTCTTTCCTGTAATGACTTCCCACTTTGTCACTTTGTTTTCAGGCCATAACAAAGGATCTGTTTGAGGAAGCGTTAAGAGCCCTGGCTGATGAGGATTACTTGACAGTAACTGGAAAGACTGTTCGTCTGCTCGCCTAAGGCACACCCTGCAATTATGTACAGTCATAAATGTCAGACCTTTTCTTGCATTGGACCACATTCTTAAGCTGTAAACTTATTGTACAATAGAATCGCCATGTGTTTTCAAAGTGATTCAGATGTTGGGATGTTCTGGGGGGGTTTTTTTTGGAGACACATTTCAGAATGTTCCAGATGACTCATTCTATATTTAGCGTTATATTATTGTGGCAAAAAAGCTTTTGAATGACAATTACAATATTGGAACTGTTTTTCAAAAGGTTATATTCAAAAGTGGTTGCATTCAAGTTTGTTTGATGTCCAAACTAAAGTACTTTCCTTGTTGAATTTGTATGTAGTGTGTTATTGTAAAAAGTCATTGTAAACAATATACTCGGTTTGGTTTTCCTTTTGTTAGTGACAGTTGACCTGAGACCTGAAAGTTTAGTCATAACGCTTTCAACTACACCTTTACTTATATTTTTGGGTGTCTATTCAAGCAAGCTAAAGACAAAAGCTAAACTTTAACTAAATTAGTTTTCTCCAGATCTGCAAATCATTTAAAATGCTGTTAATGCCAAAACAGTTGATTTAAATGGTTACATCAGTTGAATAATCATTACACCTTGCATTCTCTGCTTGTTAATCGTAATAATAATAATAATAATAAAAAAAGATCTTCTGGTCGCTCAAGATGATTGGAATGTTTCTTTATTCCAATAGTTATAGGTGGTTAAAAAAAAAAAGCGAATAATCTCTTTTTGATTCATTGCTACATGTTAATACAGGTTGCAAATGGATTTATTGGTTGTTGGGGAAGTCTGACAGCTTAAACTCTTAATGTGGTATACTGTACTGTAACAATAGTCAGACCACCTAACTCACAGGACAATCAATTTTGAGCCAAATCTCTGCTTGGTACACCGACCATAAGTTATTGAAACTCGTGTCCCTGCCCTGTAGTTCAGTCAGTCAGTAACTGGCAGCGTGATGCTGCTGTTTTAACTGGTGTGACGTCACAGTTCTGTGTGCTTCTGGATTTGGCTGAAGAAGATGGCGGCCTCCTCAGGTTTGTATGTCTTGAAACTATTTTAGGTAGAAAAACCCCACCGTGGACATTTCTAAGTCACGCTGGGACTGCGTGTGGCGCAAACGCGGCCTTTTTAATTAAGATTTTTTTTTACGGAGACGCGCGGTGGTCATTTTTCTGCAATAGCGTACGCGGCTAGGCATGAACAATCACGGAGCCGTCTATTTGCTGGAAGTGGTACGTTAGCTACCATGGCTAAGCAAGGCATTGAGAACAGCCCAGCACCGTTAGCTTCAATGGCTATCTTTGTCACCCCACCAAGTCAAATACTCATAATTCTGGTTCGGTTAGCAAAGTTACAGGTATTATGTGGTACATTGGGCAATAGTCGCAATATGAGTGCTGGTTGTATGAAATATAAATCGCTTGGGAACGTAAGGCAGGGCTAGAATAATTGACACATCTCATGGCAGCGGCGAGGCTGAAGCTCGTTCCTTGTTGGAACTTTCCATTTCCACCTTAACACGAAGTGAATGTGCAGCCGCAGGCCTCGTCGTTGTGTCACCGCGTTCTCTTAAGGTGGAACGGAAAACATCGATAAGGAGCGAACTTCAGCCCTCGTCCACCTATGCGATTCTGTGCGCCGTGCAAACGTTATGTTACGTTTCACAATCACTTCGTTTTTTTTATCTCATTGTCCAAAATAGTTCTGTTGCCAAGTACCTTTTTGCGTGGTTGGATCGTGATAAAATCCCAACCAGGGAGCAGATATGAAATCGATTATGAATGTCGATTGCTGTGTGTGTGACACACCTCACGCTACAATAACAACGTTTTAGGTGGGATGTTTTCCTTCCAGGGACCCAGTTTTGGAGCGATTACTGCCCGGTTCACCAAACGAATGCAGGGGGCTTTTGCTTAGAAGAAATGTCCGCGTACATCCACGGTTATGAAACATGTGCCTGGTTTTCGGGGGCGTTTAGAACGGCACGGCGTCGCTCTACTGGCACGTTTCGTTCCAGACATTAGACGGGGCCACACGGCTGGCTCACCAGGAAGCGTGAGAGTTTCGAAGTTGCAGGAACAGGCTGGTTTGGAGAAGCTCCGAAAAGGCAATACATCGGTGTAGGATAATGTACACTGTGCGTGTTAAAACCACACACGTTTTTAATTTTCGTTCTGCCACTCTTGTAAGTGATCAAATATAAACGACAGAAACGATGCAGAACAAATCTGGCAGAACAGTCTTGTTTTAGTGTAGTAACCGGGAAGTCGTGTCCCGTACAGATAACGTTCATCGAAACTGACTTGCTGCGAGTCGTCCTACATTGTTATATTTTATGCCTGCTTGTACCTATAGCAAATACAAAAAAAGATAACCCCACAGACTCAAAATGGTCGGCTGTCAAAGGTTAATTGAAATTTCAGGGCATTGATGACCCATCAATGAATCACTAGGTGACGTTAGGCCTGCCACTGATGCAAACAGTCTACTAATAAAATCTTTCTTCTTGGCCCTGGGCATCTCTCTTCAGTTAACAGGTTGATTTACCTTGACTGGACATGCCCCCCATTGAATAGGACGGTAATGTCCTCTGTGAAGCATATCTGGACCAAAATAAACACATACAATACATTGCACTGTATTGTGCAAGTCAAGACCGAATGCTTTTAATGAAATGAAAAGGCAATATGTAATTTGAGAATCAGCTCTTAATTGCCGGTAGTGCACACCAGACAAGAAATGTTCAACTTGATGTGTGAAGTGCTGTTGTGATTACTGTTAGTTGAAATATGAATTAGCAAAGGAGAAATTATCATTCAATGACAGGGGCTTTGGAAACGGTTTCTCTGTCTCAAGCGTGTATCTTTTTTTTAATTCTATTTTTACTTCTTTCATGAATCGGTCTGTGTCATCAGGAATGTTATTATGAATACCAGTAATTTAACTTGATTGCTACCTGTACCTTCAACCTGTACCACTTCTCCAGCAATTAAGAACTCTAAGTGGTTCTTCATTTACACCCCATTATTCTGCCTGTCAGTCCATGTTAATGCTAACATCTATTCCAAGACCTAAGTCAAAACCCTGATCATCTTGCTTGCTGAGAGTTTAGATAAAATGGGTTTTTGAGTGATGTTATCATCAACTCAAGACAACTATGACAGAAAATGAAATGTCTGGATGTTAAGGGTGCTAAGTGCTCTAATCTCGACTGTTTCCAGCAAACCTGAAGTATTGCTTGTGACTGTATCTATAGGTGTTGTAAGTGCTGACAAAGCTTCAATGCTTGCCAGTGTCAGATATCTTCAGTAACCTCCATTGTAAACGAGCAAGGTATCAAGTTAGGCTGAACTCCACCATATGTCGACAGGAATGTGCATAGCACAGTTGACACCTGATCAGACAGGAGTGTACAACATGATCAAAACACTGAGTCAGTTTGTCTTAATCAGTCGTGTCCTTCATATGTGAATCTATACTTCCCATCTTTTTATATTTGGGTGCATTCTCCATGTATGATTATAAAGATGAATGCATATTTACACGTGCACTGAATGCAGAGTTAAAGCACAGATTATAATTTGGCCTTCTGATATGACATTACTTGCCAGTGTTGAGCATTTTAACATCTTTCAAATGTGCTGAACTGGTTAATTTTAAAGGTACCATTCATTGTTAGTTCTTTTTAACCCTTGATGGACTTATTGTTAAATCTGTTAATCAGCTTCGATGCCTTCTTGTTCTTTCAGGAGTTAAAGTTCCACGCAATTTTCGCTTGTTGGAAGAGCTTGAAGAGGGACAGAAGGGAGTTGGTGATGGCACAGTCAGCTGGGGACTTGAGGACGATGAAGACATGACCCTCACACGGTGGACAGGCATGATCATTGGACCAGCAAGAGTGAGCGAAGCACCTCTCAATCACATTCATTACAGCACATCGATGAAAGTACTTGAGAGGATAGCCTCTCTAGTACATTCAGAAAAGACTGAAATTCAACATCTTGTTGCAATGACCAGAGCAAACATTTACCCTCTCTGTGTGGTTTGTCTCTTTGTTTTGCAGAGTAATTATGAGAACAGGATATATAGCCTGAAAGTGGAATGTGGACCTAAATACCCAGAGTCACCCCCGACTGTTAGATTTGTAACAAAAATTAGCATGAATGGGATAAATAATTCCAACGGAATGGTAAGTGCGACCACAAATTTGAATGGCAATATGATTGCATTTGTTGAATTGAGATGTTGTTCTAAGTGGCGTGGCAGCTTGTAGTTTGCATACATACGTGTACTAAGTCAATGTCAGAGGTTTTCCTGTCACAAGGATTGATGTGTTCTTTGTTTTTGTTTTGTTTTGCTTTCTCACAGGTGGATTCACGTAGCATACCAATATTAGCGAAATGGCAAAACTCTTATAGCATTAAAATTGTTCTACAAGAGTTAAGGCGTCTAATGATGTCAAAAGAAAATACGAAGCTTCCGCAACCACCAGAAGGACAAACCTACAGCAATTAATCGTAACGGATTGTTTTGACCCTCTGTCTTAAACCCTATTCTCTTAGAAATATTGTGTAAATCATCAAGATGCTCACTTCACACATCAACAATATCGTCTACCAAGAGCAAGATTGGACTTTCTTATTGCTTAGCTCGTTCAAAAAAAATGTCCCTGCAGTAAAGCACTGAATAGATAGTTAAGACTACAAGTGCACAGTTGTTCCCCTTTTTATTGAAGTTACTTTGACTGTAACCTTTTATGTTTGACATATACCAACTTAAGTTGGCTTGAAGAGGGAATCATGGCACCATGCAAAGGCTGTACCAGAGCCCCAACCATTTTATGAATCATGAATCTTGAATCTTGAATCTTATGTTCAAATATCTGGTCACTGAACAGCAAGGTGTGTGTACAATGGCATGTTCTGTAACTAATAAATAGTTGAAGAGAAGCCACATTTTGAGATGTTTAGTCAAGTTTAGCAGGTTCATTAAAATATGCAGATTGATGGATGTTGAACTGTGGCTTTAGTCTAAAAGTAGTGTCACAAGGTAAGAAAGATTTTTTTTATATATATATCTGTATATGACACGATACCAATATGTTTCCGTTCTACATCTCTTTGACATGCAACAGACGTTGAAGCCTGTTCTGTTCTGAAACCCTTGCATTTAACTTCCAGTGAAAATGGCAGGTGTATGAACTTGTGATTTTCTGAAATTAAAATCACTGTCTGCGAATGAATATGCAAAGTCTAAGTGAATTTGTCTTCTTAGCCAAGCTGATTATAGACACTTTTCCCACAAGAGGACCTGTTTCAAGTAATAACTCGGCTGATCAGTAATTTCTCGCAACAAGAGGCAGGGTGAGTCACGTTGCTTTGTGAGTAAGTTTTACCTGGCCTTGTTTGGCCAGGCAATTGAAACTAGGTTAATTAAACTGCTGTCTTAAACCGTACTGCCGGAATTCGATAAGTCACGCGTGCTCATTTGAATAATACACTCAAAATGTCATTTGTTCGCTTCTCTTGTTTGTCTGCTTCCATAGATAAACAACTGACTGTGTCTGTGATTGATAGTCCGTCCAAATCCAGTTTGGCTGTGCACTATTCTCCTCTTCACTTTCTGAGCATTCTCTCTCTATTTATCTCTCTCTATATATATACATACATACATACATACATACACACACACACATATGTAATATATATGTACTGTATATCTAGTGCATAGGTCAGAAGTAAGGAATAATTGTGCCAGGTAGTCCTTGACCTCTGCATCTTCAAGTCATTTAATGTACATCTTGTTGCATATTATCCCTTACTTAATAGACACCCTCCAGCCAGTTGGAATTGGTTGACATTTTGTCAGGCCATGGTATTTGCTCTATTGCTGCTTTATCTAAAAAAAATGACCTTTGTTACTTTTCAGCTTAGGCCATTTATTTTTATTCATGAGACAGTCAATTATTCTGTGTACATTTTAATGTGATTTATTAAAGATTGCATAATGATGTTCTATCAGAAGGCCAACTGTTAACTGACATTTGATTGCAGTTGTATGACAAAAAGTCAAAATACTCCAGTATTGCTTAACACTCAGTCACACTCTTGTCACATTGTTGCTGAGGCATCTTTTGTGTTGTGTTTTTTAAAATATTTCAGCAGGCGAGCTGGCCAAGAATGCATTCTTTCTTAGAGCAATGGCCTGGGGAAACATCTGCGGAGTGGTTGTTGTTAATGTATTGCGAGCTTTCTGGTGATCCTTACTGCTTGCATTCAAGTAAACTTATTTTGGATAGCTTACCATGTACAAAACTATGAAAGTATGGTCATAGTCAAATTATTGCACCAGCAGATGATTGTTGATCAAGTTATCTTGGATCAATCAAACATTCAGTTAAAGAAGTTATTTAAATACATACAGCTCTTATGGCATGGAACCTATGGTAAATACTGTACATGTTGGATTTTCAAAGCTTAGCCTTTTTCATATGCCAGTAGATCTTAGGTTTCCTCTGAGTTTTCAAGGCAGGAGAGGAGGTGTGCCATCTAAAGATGGGCTATGGCAGTTACTGTAAGGCTGCAACACTGGGCCTGCGTGACCTTCTGGCCATATATCTCCTTCACTGCAGTGCCTGACTCTTGGCAGCTTGTCTCATGTGGTGAGTTGGGTAAGCACATATCTCAAGGCCGCCCACACTGACTCGACATGACAAAAGCGGCGCTGCAGAATAGAAGGGAACGGTGTCCATAATGATCCAGAAACGATGTCGTTACTGGGTTCACGTACTGTATCTGCTTGTACATATGGTCTCAACGTACCGTCTGATATATTCAATGGCGTATCAAGGTAGAGAGGACAACTAAGACATCACTTTTACAATGTTTTTTTTTCTAAATTCAAGAGAGGTGCCAACCGGAGAGTTAAACGCTTGCACGAACATAGCGGATGGCAGAATGTACAAAGAGTATGAGAAAGAGACAAACTTAACAAATGTACAAAGGAAACATACTTGAATTGGAATTCTGGGAATGTCTCAGCCATTGATGCCGTATTTGCATTTCAAAAGTCACAGTTTTAACTCTTAGATTAAATTTACATGGAAGGACCTTTGATGTGTATTTGGGCAAGCTGTTATCAGCTGCCTTCTTCAAAACACTTCCATATCAAATCGGCACAGAACACTGTCCCCTAGAGGGTGCTCTGCGCTTGTGTATGTCATTGGCTGCGCTCTCTGAAGGGCCTTCTGTCTAAAGGACATGGCTGTTCTGAAAAGGCAGGGGCAGCGTGACGCTTCCAGGCTCCACTTCTGCATGTTGTCATTATTCTTTAGAAACTGACATGTTTTGCAGTTGGCTGGAAGGAACTATGGCCCGGCTCTCAGTAGGCTACTCTAGTGGGTGTCTCTATCTGTCCTCACTGGACTACTGATGTTGAGCACAATGATAAATAGGTATAATTATGACATCATTCATATCATTAAACCATCACAATGCCTAACCCAAGAAATATTAATAGTCTTATCTGTGTCCAAGTGTGTTGGTTAGATGACTCAGTGTTTGCTGAAGAGGATGTCCTTGCTGTTATTAGCTTTTCCTTTCTTGGTGTGAAAGTTTAATAACGATAGATTTCATTACTTTTTCATATCCAATTTGCCAACTGTCCTTTTTTTCCTGTTTTGTTTGTTTGTGTCCCGTGGAAGTCATGAATTTGAGATCAGAACTAGCTTGTATTGGACTTTTAGTCACTCAGTCTAGTCACCTCCACATATGAAGGGCACAACCCCATTTCGCACAAGCTAGTTCTTGTATTCACCATGTGTATTCCCCCAGTAGACTTCTCTTTTGACAATCTCAACTGAATGGGAGCAGCAAATCCATACCTGACTGTTTAACCTCCAGCCCGTCAGACTAATCTGAATTTCAAACTCAAGCACTTGCACAAAGGCCCCCAATTTAATCCCTTTTTTACAAAAAATGTGTATGTCTCCCCATGGGAAACTGAACCAGAATCTTAGTGAGATTATTTCACTTGTACCACTAATTTCTATTCTGGTTCCTTTATAAGGTTCCATGCAGTAGCCTCCCACTGTTAGAACAAACTGTTGGTTTGAGTTGGAGGGGACTGCAGACAGAGAGCCTGAGCTTGCTGTTCGGTGATCTAAGTTGGGAAGGAATGTGGTGAGGAGGACATAAGGCTCGTCTACCGTCTGACGGCTGGATCCAAGCCTCCTTAGTGAGTTCCCATAGGTCTCACCTTTTGCCCGCAGGGTCAAGAGGTCACGTCTTCGGTCTCTTGATACTGTAAAAAGCGTTGTCTTTTTTTATGGCCACAGAAAGGGCAATGTCTCTTTTTGCCCACCTGAAACGCATTATTAATGACTCTCGTGACCGTTCTCCCAGCATGAGCTCTTGTGATAATCGTGTCAAAGACATAGAAGGTTTATAGGAAGTGAGCACTGATTTAAGACTGAAATCACAACCAAAGGTGCATAAATCTGAAACGATAACTTCAGCGTGGGACAGAGGATGAGATATACCCTATGGTGTTTCTCTTTGGGGGAGTTGTTTATTATTTATGAAAATTACAAGTCACACAATAGCATTGTTTACCCAAGGTAATTACCCACATGTTCAGTTTTTTGGGCTTGGAGAAGACAGAGTGTCTGCTGTGTGTCTAAGTGCTGTATTTACAGTGATCTACATGAATGGCTTGCTCTCACTGTGAGAAAAGACACAGATTGGAACCACATGTCTGATTCGCTCCCAGCTCTTCGGGCTATTGACATGCGCTTCACAGAGCCGTCCACATTCTGATAACGCTGCTGCATTGTGCGTTTGAGGTCATTTTTATGCTTATGGATGATCTTATAACGTAAGACTCCGAATGAAAGCCTCAAGTTACCGGGAGGCTCCGATTCAAATCTCGTTCCCGTTTATGATGTATGAAACACTATCTGGAACGTGAATTAAATAGTGAATGCATTGCCTGTTATAATCTCGTCTCGGGTCGAAGTGACACAGACGTGGGCCTCACACAGAATGTTGCAAAAGGCAGGAAAACAGATGACCAAATAATTTGTGTACTTACTGCATTCCAGGTTATTTATACAGAACGAAAAAGTCAGTAGACTTCATGTCTCTGCTCAGCGGGAACTATTAAATTACTGCTGGATGTTTTTAATTACTTCACATAAATGTTGGAACACAACACTTCTCCAGTGTAAAGGCTCTATAATGTCTCGCATGTTTAGGGAAACACTGGCTTGCACTTAATCACGGTGGTCCCTGTGTGATTCTGGCATTGGAAATGTGGCTTTGTGAGAGAAAAGTGAGCATTCCTTCTGCTGGCGCAAGGGAGAGGAAATGGGTAATAAAACCAGGAAAAAAAAAAAAACCTCGGCGGCGTGCTGGAGCCAGTGATTCTGGGATCCACTTAATTGCTCTTAAATGAAAAAGATTTTTGGCTTCCCATTTGCTGTGTTTAAAGAAAGTCAAGTCAAATCCCACATGTATACCAGCCAAGCGGTGACTCTCATCCAGCAGTATAAGCACTAATCCCTCTCTTTCAGTGGTGCCATCGGTAATATTATTATTAATATTGAGAAAGCTGCTGTTCAGTCAGCAAACGCCAGAAAGAGACAAAAATCCAGCTCCTTTGCTCCCTTACCGAGCTCAGTGCAGTCAGTTGGGACGGTGGGGATCTAAACACTGCTTTATGTTCGATTATTTCTATCTCTTTGGCTGTTCAGACTTTGAATTGTGCTGTACGTCTCGGCAAATATGAAGAGTCCTGATATTATCGACTTTAATACATTGCGGTGTGGTATTGCATATTACTTTTATGAGGTTTTGGTAGACACTTGAGACAGGATTGGATTCATAACGCCAAAGGCTGAATGTTGCAGTTATTTTCCTCAGCATGAGTGATAGATGGCTACAATTAGCCATGCGTAATTGGTCATCAGCCATCCTCCGTTTTCTTGTTCTTTCACGGCGTCATTGCTCAAGAGCTCTCTTTGTTGCCGATGAATAAAACATTATAGTAAATCTCACTTCTGTTGCCATCGTTGGCCTTTTTTTTTTTCTTTCTTTCTTTCTTTCTTTTTTTAACAAGTGAAACTAACTGTGAGGAAGCCAGTCGGCTCGCCCGTCAGGCCCGTAATGTCACGTTACGCTGTCATGTCATGTCATGTCAGCCCTTACTTTGTACTCGTTTAATTGTTGAGAGAAGTGTGTGTGTCACATCCTGTCAAAGCCGACTGCTGGTGTCCCCGTGGTCACCTCCCCTCCCCTCCCCTCCCCCCCCTC
>OMKK01015686.1:2149-20185 GCA_900302305.1 Polymixia japonica | reverse complement strand
TAGGTGGGGGCTATGTGACCCCTTTCACATTTGTTGTCTACTAGCTTTGGTAGGTGGAGGGTAACATGTAATAATAAGCAAACAAATATAGGATTAGAAGGATTAGAAATAAATTGTTTGTGAAATCAAATATTTTGCAACAAGCATTCACAGTTCAATAACACAGCTCCCCGTGGTTCAGAGAAACTGAAATAGAAGACGGCATTCTCAGGAACAAGTCTGTGTCAAAAGTACATGTCAAAGAACAAGGTGCTCCTGCACTAAATCAGCAAATCAACCATCCTTAATTAGTAAAAACATAATGAGTTCAACCGCACACACAAGGCACTGAGTAGAGGTCTCACAAAGATCTCATAAAGATACAGCTACGTGCGTCCATCACATCAGCCTGCACTGGTAAACGATGATGTATGGCTGCGGTTTGAACGCAGCGCCGTGTCTCTTTCCCTCCTTCCCACAGTCGGATTTCACTGAGTTTTGCAGTCAACGTCCCCTTCACTGGTCCCCTTCAGTTTCTTCAGCTCCCTCAGTAGCTCATGCTCAAGGGTTAAGATCTCCTTTGGTTTCTTGTACTGGACGAGAGAGAGAGAGAAGAAAAGTAATTACTTCTACAGTCTCACCCTGTCTCCCTGACGCACATCCCTTACTGTATTCATGTTTGGGCTGGAGGAGGATAACACACACGCACACACACACACACACGCACACGCACACGCACACACACACGCACACACACACAAGAAATCAAATATCAAAGACAGACCAATTATGATAGGAGGACATGATTCAGAGGACATGAGGTCGTGATTCAGACCGATTATATGATATTGTTTGGCGTTTCTGTCCAAAGGTTTTAAGTCAACTCTAGATCATTTCTCACTCCAGAAATGCAGCATTAGATGATGCAGGCTAATTCATTCTTCATTGTTGTCCAGGACTTACACTGATGATTAAGGTGTTGTTGGCATGAGTAAAGCTGAGCGCAGAACAATCCAATGGCAACTGACTTCGGTCTAGATCAGTAATACTGAACTTCTTATAATACCTGGAAAGACATGGGAGAGGATGTCATGACTTTTTCAAGCTATAAACCAATGTATTGTCAATACTGCCATCTATAGGAAATACATGAACAACTGCACATTAAAATAAAAACAACTGGCCAAAGATATTCACAAACTTTATGTGGTGGAGAAAAGTTTACTCATACATATTTACTTTTTGTTTGAGGTTTTGATGATGCAGCATCTTTCAGAAGGCTCTACTAAAACATTGAAGATCTCTTTAGGGTAGGGAAGGTTCCGGATTCTCCACTGAAAGCTGGTCTTTGTGTCTTTACGCATGAATACAGGCTGTGGAAATAAGCAACAAATCCTACTTATAGATACATTTTCATTAGCATTTCCTCTAATTTGACAGTGGAATCAAAGTGAGCTAAAAGAGGCGGAAATGCTTATGAGAGATTTTTTTGGTTTGTCTTTTTGTTTATTTAAAAAAACAAAACAGCAAACATTATAGAGAACGTAATAGAATAAATACCCACATTGGAACAGTTCTCCTTGATCACCTCAGAATCCAATGGGGCAACAGTGGCTGCATGCGGCTCTCCCACCTCTATCTGCCACTGGCCCTGAGCACCCAGGGGGCTTTTAGAACGCCACTTTCGCACTGCAGAGAACCAAACGGTTCTTAGAATATATAAAGTTATCCCATTTCTAAATATACTGAGAATAGTAGCTACGGGTTGCCATAGAAAACTGAAACATTCACAGCTTACCAATGAGCTCATCTGTTTTGAAGTCATATTCTTCTGCCATTTCTTTCCCATCTGTAAAGAGGTAGTGGATCTTCCTTTTCCCTAGAGAATAAGGTTGGAAAAACAGCCATATAGATAAGAACAAATCTAAATCAATGGGAGACATGAATATGTATATGTTCTAGCAACAAAGAAACATACCAGCTAAATTACTAGCCAATAATTAAAAACAATTATCCTTAGGCAACACAATACCTCTTTCTGTTGTGCACGACATAGTTTTCCCATTATTTGAAATTACAAAATTAATTTAAATGTCTGTGAGACATCCACTGAAGTATGATGCAGTGTAAAAGATGCTGAGAGGAAGGTGATAGATTTCACAATTTAGCATATTTAGAGTAAAAACGTGACAAGAATATGTAGAAGCTTTTAGAAAATATGATGCGTTGTTGTTCATATTTTGTTCCTCACACATAATAAAAAAAATACTGGGCTATCATTTTGCAGTTTGTCGCCCTTCTTGGTAGACTAATAGTAATTTGATGTTTATATCAAGCAACATTAAAAAGCAAATAGTGTAAGCATCTTATTTTGGTGAAACATGTGTCATTGGTTGTCGGGGTCATGACCTCTAAGACAATTGTAAATACCCAGAGATCCTTGGTGTTTTACATCTGTAGTTATCCTTTAGTCATCATCATTATACGACCACCATGCGAGATAATCGCGATATTTTGATGTGTTACAGAGGATCGGTTAAAAAAAATAGATATAAGATATAAGTTTCGATTTCCATTAAAATATATGAGGTAGATTAAAGAACTATCCAGCTGATTTTTGCCAGCTAACATTAACGCAAGCTGGCGGGCTAGCCGAGATAACGTAAACAGTTACTAAATTCAACTAGCTAGCAAACATAATTCCTATATGAATCAGGAAATGGTTGCAATATGCAGCTAACCATTCTGTTTTGCGCTCACCATCATGTATCAAAGCTGTTTTCTTTGACGATTTTAGGAGATCAGCCCAGCATTGCACAGCCATGTTTCTGCTGCAAATACCCACTTCCTGAAACAGTACGGAACCACGGCAACCGAGGTCAACGGTCATGAATATGCAGATTTTCCACGTTATCATTATTTAAAAATAACGAATTATAAAACTCACATAATGAGTGATTTTATTGATGGTATATCACGTTTATTTTGAGTAGACATTTGAACTTGAAGACAAAAATCACCAAAAAAAAACAATAATCCGGAAGTTGACCCGGAAGTCAAACATTTAACTTGATTTGTGTTTTGGTTTAGTTGTGGTCTTGTGGTTCGACTGGCCGGGGTAAGAGATATAAGACTAGTCACTACACATTTTGATGATTTTTCTGCTACAAATGTGCATCGTTATCTTCAAGAGTATATAAAGTAACGTATTACGAGTTACACGGGGTTATAACGGGGAAGTAAAGATAATCGTAAACACAAAACATTGCATGTTTTTGCTGTAAGTAACGTCAACATTCGCTGAAGTTAGCTTTGCCGTCACACCATTGATTGATTTTGCAGGGCTACCCCCTTGATCAGGAATGGAGTCTCATGGGATCATGAAAGCTTTCCCTAAGGTCAAAAGGGCCAGAGCGCAAGGGGGAAAGGAAGAACCTTCATTGAAGAGAAGATCTGCTGAAGATTGTGTCACAGGTTGCTATTGTGTGTGCGTGTGCGTGTGTGTGTATATGTATATATATATATATGTGTGTGTGTGTGTGTGTGTGTGTGAGAGTGTGTGAGAGAGAGAGAATGAATGACTCAGATCTAGATCCTGTTCATACCGATCATACCAAAATAAAGGCCAGACAAGACAACATATTTGCTTCTTAACCTATTTATTTTCCCTATGTTACAGGGGATACTTTCAGGGGTGTCACTGTGTACATCCTCCCTGCCAGTATAGGGCATGCCAGATGTCAAATCTTCCAGAGACAAATCCACCAGAACGGAGGTCAGACCCAGAGTTCGCTCTGTCCTGGTGTCACTCATGTAGTTGTGGATGACAACATGGACAGCGACAGGGCGCTCCGCCTACTGAGAGTGGATTGCATGCCACCTGGAGTCCAACTTGTGAAGTGCACTTGGTTGAGCTCATGTATCACAGAGAAACGACTGCTGGACGTAGCATGCTACAGCCTTCTCCTCCCTGATAAGTTAATAAGCTAATAATACTTTTGTAGACTGGTAATGCAAATAATTTCACATAATATTTTTTAGCCTCTGACTGTGGATTTGTGGTCTTTACACCAACAATGTTGCACTAATCTTGTCACACAACTGGTGAGCAAGCAATGGTAAAAGGGTAGCTGCTCATCACTTATACATCACATTTTTTACAATGAATGTGGAGGTTCTTGGGAAAAATCTTTGGTGGGCGGAGGAATCTCAAATTTATGTTCTACCCCATTAGGGACTCTAAAGAACAACATGAAAATGTAAAAGAAGCTTTGCCCGATGTCCTTCCTACAGCACAGAATATAGTGGAGCAAGTGTTGGATCAAACAAGACCCGAGGAGACCACAGAAATGGTAGGATTACAATCTGATGTATGGAAGACAAGATTTTACAGTGTTATTATTTTAGATATGAGGTTACTTCGTTTCAGTCATTGATCAAAGACTGCCATCATCGACTTAAGTTTAATACTGAACAACCTGCCAATTCACTAATGTGTATGTAAGTCCAGATTGTCATCGTGTTTCTGCATGAAATATTTAGATTTTGTTTCATTTTAGGCAACCTTGCTGTAATCTCTTCTACTGTTTATTTTCTTTACCTAGGTTTCAGACAGCAAAGAGGACTTGAGAGAGGAAGATGGGGTCTCGCAGAGTGACTTGGAGGCCCTGATCACTGGTCAACATCCAAAAGAGGAAACCCCTGACCAAAGCCTCGATCCCAGTCCGGGAAGTGCTCAACAGGAGCCCATCTCAAGGAAGTGGGTCTGTGCCCACTCCTCTCAGTCCAAAAGTAACAACTACAACAAGCACATCACAGACAAATTAGAAATGCTGGCCAAGGCCTACACACACCAAGGGGACAAGTGGAGGGCACTGGGTTACTCCAAGGCTGTCAATGCACTCAAGAGCTACCACAAGCCTATCACATCATATCAGGTAACCTAATGTAGTTGAGTTGGAAATAACAAAGTTTTTATATTTTGAACACTGTTAGCTGTCTCGGGTTGGTTATGGTAGGTGTGTTGTATGTTGCATGAGAAAACGGTGTATAGATTTCAATGCACAATTTTTGTCTTATTTTTAAATTTTCCAGGAAAGTTGTTTAGCTCAAGGGGAAAGGCATGACTCTAGGGCTCCTGTTTACAAAGTGGATCACAGTTCTATTTAAGAATTCACATGTTCTTCATAAGGCCTTGGTCAGCCTGCATTATAGGCCTGGGCAATATATCCAGTTTTCTCATATATGCGATTATATTTCAATCATGATATGAAAATGTGAATATTGCAATATCGAGATCATTTAGCCTAGGTGTTTTTTAATATAATTTTACAACAACGTTTTTCTTAAAAATCCACACTTAACATCCTCTCCCTCTCCTTTGCTCCAGTTCCCTGCAAATCACGACTCCACAAACACAAAAGTAGCTCCTGTGGTGTGTTGTTCCAAAAAATTATGTGGATATGTAGCATATAAAAATATAATCTTCTTTAGAATATCACAATTGGCTCTGAAAATATTGTGACATCACTTTTCAGCCATATTGCCCAGCCCTACTACACTGTAAACAAAAAACACAATGTTTTTATTAAAACGGGAAGACAAAGAACCAAGACATTTTATTGATGAATAATAAGATATTAACTTTTCTGACTTTCTTGACTGTCAGCTTTCCATCATTTCCATCATAAACATCTGATTTTAGTTAAAATGTTCATCAGTATGATGTGACACATTGGTAGATGGGATTAACTCTTCTCTCTTGTCTCTGGCCATAGGACAGTTTTGATTGCTATACGGACTGAACCATGTCAAAGCTTTTGGCTAACAGACGAATGCTAAAATTCCTTTGTATTCCTCTTAAATTGGGCACCTATTTTGTTGGTTTCAGGAGGCTTCCCAGATCCCAGGCATTGGAAAGAGCATGGCCGACAAAATTGATGAGATCATGGAGAGTGGTCATCTGCGGAAGTTAGATCATATAGGGGAGGCTGTACCAGTACTGGAGCTTTTCACAAATATCTGGGGTGCAGGGGCCAAGACTGCACAGCTCTGGTACCAGCAGGTGAAACACAACTTGATGGGAGTTTCTACACTGTTTAAAAACTTCGCCATTTCCTCATGCTGTGCCCCTTAAGTCGTTTTTATGACAACTAATTTGTTTGTTAGGGATTTCGCACTTTGGAGGACGTCCGCATGAAGGCCCACCTGAGCTATGTTCAGAAAATAGGACTCAAGCACTATGACGACTTCTTAGACCGAATGCCCAGAGAGGAGGCCGGAGCCATTGAGAAAGTGGTAATGTATCAACATATGTCTCAAGATCATGTTGAGAGTCACCAACATCCATTTTTAAAAACTAATTCCATCACTTCTGTTATGTTTAGTGAAATTGAAATACACCCCACCCCCCCTCTCTCTATCTCTGGCAAACGAGAAATTTTACAGCAAAGTGCTTGAGGTAGGAAAAAGTAGCTAACCGCAACTTAGGTTTGTGTCCACTTTCCTTGACTGTATCTTAATGGGAAAAGCAGACTGTATTCTCTCAAAGTAGTACATCCCAAAGGGGGAGGGAGGGGGGGACTTGCTCTTGAAACCCGCCGCATCATAAGTCAGCCAGATACCTGTATACTCTCTGAGGGCTGGGTACAAAGCTAGTTGTTTTCATATAGTATTACTTGGATTCTCTTTTTCCTCCAGGGCTGCCAGATAGAAAGTGCAGATTAGAAAGATGACTAAAGCATGTGTCCTCCCTCTGGCTTGTCAAAATAATATGTGGTGCTTTACCTAGCCTACCTCCCACTATCTGGCTCGGATGAGGTAAATACTTACTTGTTTGTCAGTTGGGGATACACGGTAAAAAAAAGAAAAACATACAAAGTAAACAGTTTGCTTTTCTAATTTTGAGGAGTCAGATTCAGGATGAAAAAACGTTGAATATAGTGATTAGAAATTATAGTTTTGTCATGGAAACAGTTTTGTGTAAGTTCCTCTGAGGAGCTTGTATGTCGTTTAGTAAGAATCTGCCAAAACAATACTAAAATTGAAAGATTTCTCTCTCTAATAATAGATGACACCCTATCTACCCTGTACACTAAGGAACGCATCTTATTTGATCCGGTGTTTCCCGTTCATTTAGTCGTCTTCGGCAGCCCGCCGCAGCTAAACCTTCTAACGCCACACTTTCAGAATGTAAACAAGAAAATCGCTCTCAAAATAAAAATAGCACGGTGCTTTTCAGACACCTGGCTTTAGCGTGGCACCGTCTCCCTCGTCTCCCGCTCTGCCGCACACGGCAACAGAGAACGCATCTGAATCGGCAGGAGGGTTGGGCGTCAAATAAACGGTCAACAAGCTCACTGAACCCTTAAAGCCCCCCCAGACTAGCCTGAGGCAGGACGTTTGTAGACTGTTCGAGTTGCACATCACATTCTCATCATAGTTTCAGTTTCTCCTTTCATGGTCATTCACTGTGTGCTCCTCCATCTGAGATCTGACTACATGGTCAGGGTTTGTTTATGGTGTGTGTGTGTGTCAATGGAAATATGTAAGTGTGTTTAGTTGTGTTACTGATGCTTAAACGGCAAAGATTTAATGTATCCTTCGCTGTATTTGTGTACCAGAGCCGAGTTCATCACACACATTTTGTCAGTGTATTTGGTTTCTAATTGTTCTAAATATGCACGTAAAGTAATTTTCATATTTTCCCCAATGATAAGAATTGTAATTGCTAAAATTGGACCATGCCCCCGGATGCCCCTAGAGGGTTCAGGGTCCCCCACCACAGCTACAGAGCATCCTATGGGAAACACTGTGATGTTGCTTTTTTTTCTTTTTTTGGGGGTATGTGCAGGTAAGGGAGGCTGTCCACAACGTAGACCCAGGCCTGCTGGCCATGGCGTGTGGCTCCTACCGCCGGGGGAAGGCCACATGTGGAGACGTGGATGTCCTCATATCTCATCCTGATGGCAACTCTCACAAAGGGATCTTCAACAAAGTGTTACAGACCCTCCGTCAAAGCGGTAAGCTACGTTTGGTTTAAGTTGTTAAAGCTTTCCCCGTCTTCTTCTTCTTCAAAAAATATATTTTCTTTACGGGTATTTGCAATCGTATGAGACCAACCAAGATTCACTCACTGTTTTTACACAGGATTTTTGACAGACGACCTTGTGAGCCACGAGGAGAATGGGGAGCAGAAGAAGTACATGGGTGTGTGCCGTTTACCAGGACCCGGCCAACGCCATCGCAGGCTTGACATCATTGTGGTTCCCTACAAGGAGTTTGCCTGCTCCCTCGTGTATTTCACCGGGTCGGCACACTTCAACCGCTCTTTGAGGGCACTGGCGAAGACGAAACACATGAGCCTATCGGAGCACTCGCTGAACAAGGACGTGTTACGCCAAGGTAGCTTGAAAGTGTACAGCGGTACCCCACTATCTACGTCTACAGAGAAGGACGTTTTTAGCCTTTTGGGCGTACCTTTCAGGGAACCTCGCGAAAGGGACTGGTGATTATATGGCTATAGTGTTGAACCAGTCCGAATTGCTCAAGGACACTTCGACACGCTGCCAGGAGGAGCCGGGGATCGAACCAGGAACCCTCCGATCTACCGCCTGAGCCACCGTCACCCCGCCATATGTATTGTCTTATTCTTTTACAAAAAAGGGATGATTATGAGTACTATAATTATGCGCTAACTTTGAAATTATGCTCCAAATTTGTTATGGACATCACGTTCAGGTTCAACTCTATTGTCATTTGCGTACAAATGACATTTTTATTAATTTAACACAATGAAATTCTTGTGCTCTGGCACTCAGCCTTGGACAGAAAGGAAACACACAAGGAAGCCAATAATATAGCAACAGTATGAATAACAATAAATACTATACATATGTATGCACCATATTAGTGCGCATTGCCTGTATGTGCCGGTACTGTGACCGTCTGGGGGAAAAACAGGCGTTACATTAGTCTGACACTGCTTGAATGATAATTGAATTCTGTAGATGGAAAAACCTTTTTTTTATGCTCGTTTTAATCAGGATTAGTAATGACAGTAATAAACACTACTTTATATTATGGCAAATTCATTCCTTTGTCATCCTTCAGTCTTTAGCACCCTGGTCCATTGTACAGATGATTGCATGGTGCAGGTGCACAGGCTTGCACTGTTATAGGATAATTCTGTCCCATTTTTGACCTGGATCTCATTTCCCATGTCTTTTCCCATCATACCAATTGGCTCTGACCAAAATGTAATCAATTGCTTTGTTATAGTGTACTTACAGTCTGAATTGGCTTGGATCATTATTCCCCAATACGGCCTGTTGGGGCAACCCACAACTCCAGAATCACCTAAAACATATCCTTTTTAAAACAATCTCAGATATAACCTTGGCGTAGACTGTAAATACGATATAACGACTCAAGTGATTAAATTTTGGTCAGAGCCAATCGGTATGATCGGAAAAGATAGAGAAATGAGGTCCAGGTCGAAAATGGCTGCAATTAACCTTTAACCAGGCTAAGGCACATGTGAGATTGTGGGTATGAATATGGCTGTATGACTTTTGTTGCATGTCATACCCTCTTTCCATATTTCCTATTTCTCTACATTGTAAACAATATACTGTAATTACAATGACACAAAGTTTAAAGTGAAAATCTAGCATATTTATCAGGCAATAGACCCCAAACAACACAATCCACAGACATTAAGGCAGAAATACCATAAAAACAACTAAGACCACGGATGAGGATTAAGTGTAGAGCTGAGTAAGCGCACTGCGAACATGTGAGCGTATTGTTTTCACACGAAATAAGGATCAAGAGCATAACTGGTTCAGGGCATACGAGGCTTTCGTGCAAGAGACGCACCGCTCCGGGATTGGGTTACCCTCGTTTCAGATGGCTAGTCCGTCGACCAATCACAGCTCAGTCCGCAAAAACTAGCGACGGATCCACGCAACTCGGGGCCAGGCTATCACGTTGCGCACATGGAACGAGTAGAGGTGACCACGCCACACCCAGCGGAGGCAGAGTCCTCCGTTGGAAGGAACAGCTTGTATAACAGCTGTATCAGCCAGTGGCACTCGAGAACAACCAGTTGCGCCAATGTTGCGCCTCCTCGAAACGGCCCAATTGCGCAGAAGAGGCGGCGCACGTTAAAGTAGCCCCCTTTTCAGCGCGGCCGGGGCCGTGAAATAGTTTGAGATTTTTTTTTTTTTTTTGGGGCTTAGAATTTGCGAACAACATATTTTTTTGTTTTTCTATGCGAATGTTTTCCCCGTACGCCGTAGCCAGTACTCGGGAGGAATGAGAGGTGCATGTTCGGCTCTTAAAATGGGATTGTTTTTGCACGTTGTTGGCTCTGTCACCCCCACCGAGTCCGCAGCAGACGGGGTAAGATTGGGCCAAAACAAGACTGGCTCTTGACTCGGGTTGATAACAAAATAGCTAATGTTCCGTAGCTCGCTAAGAAGCTAAGTTCACAAATTGGCTAGTCGTTTAGATAGCTAATCTACTAGTCCAGTCCTCAAAGTATTATCATACATTTGTTCGGGTAGTAACGGAAGCTGCTGTTACCTAGAAGTAGTCACGTTCAACCGTCAAAAAGGTTAAGCAGACTTGCTTAGTTACGAGCAATGCTAGGAGCTATGCTAGCTGCTATGCTAGGAGACATGCTAGCTAACGTAGCTCAAGTCAGTACAGTGACACCAGCGTGAATCACGGCCTGTTTTTCGTATGTACATTATCTACATTACAAGATGGATTTTAGATCCGCAAAACGCCCTTTTAAATGTTACAGTAACGACAATGACAGACTGTCGCACTTTGCCAATTTGTACATTTTGTGATGATCTTAACCAACTTCACTACAGAATACAAACTAACTCACTAGTTGTGGTAAGAGCAGGTTCTGTTGAGGCAGCGACAGGATTATAGGGCTTTCTAAAGTAATGAATAAGACATGTTAAAGAGTAATGTTACTGTATCTCTATGCAGTTGGGCAGTTTAGCCTGTGTGGATGATCATGTCTTCAAAGTTAGAAACAACATAACCTTAATCCAAGTCAATTACAGATCCACAGGTAAAAGTCACTTTGGTCGAATCCATGATGGTTTTATTGGGGTCAGGATGCAGTTTCTGACTTTACCAGATAACGTTAAAATATAACAATTTAAAGCTCATTTGGATGTCATATTCTATAAACATTTTACGAGTGCACAATATACCATTCACTGTCAGTGAAGTAACTCCAGGCGGTGGATAAATCTACAGATTAGATTCTAGACTCTATTTATTTGTTTATTTTGCACAAATTTAAAATCAGCAAAGGAAAGGAAACTAGTAAGCAGTTAGTGACAAGAAACCCTAAGGGGCTTATATAAGGTCTCTACCTATAATATTATACAGTTTACATGAACATTTACAACACATTACATCAAAACATATAATTAATCAAGAAACAAACCAAAGCAAACAAGAGAGAACATACAATAAAAATAAAACAAAACAATAAAAATAATAAAATAGATAATGATAGTGATAATAAAGGCAATAAACATACAAAAAAACTGAAAACATAGAGCATAAAGGAAGGGTGTAATTAGTGAAGGTTGTATATGATTTGAGTATGGCTGTTTGTGTTTGTTTATGTAATATAGCAGGTACTTGCTATATCTGGGAGGGCTATGTATGCTATGTGCGTATTTGGTTCAGCAGGCAGGTCCTATGGTACAAAGATAGAGACTCTATGATAGAGTCAGCAGACTTGCAATGCCCAAAAATATCGCTTATGGATGTAGGAATTCCCTCTGACTCTCTATGTATGCATCATTCAATTGGAAGGGCTGATATTATCAAGCTATATTTAATACTGTTAATTTACCTAGTTAGTAAATGCATTTGAATTTGGTTTTGGCTATATACTTTCAAGAATAACTTTATAACTAACTTTTATACAATGGGGAAAACGCAAAGAACAGCAATGTTATATGAATATTCATTAAATTATGGTAGATAATGACTTTCCACTGACGTGTAGGTTTTTGATTGCCTTCAAATACATTATTTCACATTTGTAAAAAGGTGCACAAAGATTTGTGCCATCAGGCGAGGTTCATTTGTGTAATCTGTGTTGACAGATTATCCATATCTAGTCCTAATTAATCTCAATCTACAAAATACCACTCTTTAGATTTCCCTGCACGTGCTTGGTAAAATATCAGTGAAGGTTCACACAAATCTGCTGAAGTCTGACATTCCTCTAAATCTTGTTGAAATATTTCTGCACAAGGGTCACATAGGCCAACAACTGGAGTCTAAAGTTTTTCTCAAAGAGTTTTCCTTAGTCAGTTAAAATCAAATCAATTTTTGTGTACTGTAGGAGAATCAAAGCGACCAAGTGGAGTTTGTGCTTAGCTTTTTTTTTTTTTTTTGCTAGTGTGTTTGACAGACTTCAAATTCCATCCTAACATCTATTACTGTCATCATTTATCTCCTACTCTGTGATCTTTGCACGTATGTACTCCAAACCGTAGGCTGAAAAAACATTGCATTATCTATAGTGTCACATCGCCACTGTCACCGATGGCCACTTGTTACAGGCAGAAATTTCACATTTGGCACTGGCCCTCTGTCTGGCCCTGCTTATCAGCACCACATGACCACAAAAGTTGAATATAATATCATCCAATCTGCCCCATGAAATGGGTCCCATTCACATGTCAAAACGGGGATATTTCAAGTTAGGTGTGAGTTCACAGCAAGGTGCTGCAGTATGGCCTGTTGTATGATATCAACCACATCACACTTACGGGATAGTGATGCATTAGCAATCTATTGTTTCACTGTTTTTTTTCCAACTGTTGTTGCTCAACTGATGACAACTGTTTCAGGACGACGCTCCAGATTTCAGGCCAAAACTAACAATAGGTTGTATAGTCATTAACATCTATCTTGTTTCTGCTAGGCAATATATTTTTTTCAGAATTTTGTTATCATTACTAGTTAAACTTGCTATCACCAGCTAACAGAAACTCTGTGACCAAGACGTATTCAGGGGTTGGCTTCTCAAGATGTCTGCAGCTACACTTTGTTTCTTTAAACAGCTCTATCTAACAGCTGTAAGAAAGAAAGAAATTATTATAAAAACAATTGCTGTTGGGGGATTTGTTTTAATGTAAAAAAGAACTCTTAACATTAAGACAGTTTATGTAGCTGGGATGACTCTGGGAAGTTAAACAGTCATGTGCAGATCAGAGTGTTGGCTGAGTGATACATATGTGAACTAAGGCTATGTTCACAATGCGGATAAATTTGAAAACGCATCTTTTTTTCTCTGTCCACTAAGACGGTGTTTTCGTCCGCCGAAAATTGACCTCTTTGAAGACAAGTGTCCCAAGTGGATGAATCTGAAAACACCGGTCTTGCGTTGTAGCACAGACGGGGAAGACGGAGGGTTTTCAAAACGTTGACGTATGATTGTCATGTGATCCAGGTTGTAGCCAGCTGCTCCGATGCTGCCTCGGGTCTGCCTCGGAAACGTAAGCGGGTTTTTTTGGTGTTTCATTGTGGACGGCCAACTTTTTGAAAACGTCGTGAAAACACTAGTGTGGATGGAAAACATTTCGACACGAAAATGGCGTTTTTTAAATTTATCCACATTAGTGTGGATGCATATGTACTGATAACATAATGGGGTTGAATCCAGCATATGACCTTTGTCATCTCTCTTACCTTTCCTTTTATATTTCCATTGTATGCCATTTCATTGTATAATAAAAGCTGACTAGCTAGCTATGAAAGACACGTGACCAATGGATGCATCAATGGATTTGGTTCAGCCTAGATGGAGTAGGATGCAAACTTGTAAGTGCATCATGACTTAACTGTACTTAACCAGCTTTAAGCAGGAGTCCTGGTCCTAAGTTTGTGATGACATAATGCAACTCGTGTGTTAGGGCTTCTTGGCTAACTCTCCGCCACTGTTGTTGAAACTCGGAGCCCACCCTTTCGCAGGCCGTGTGGGATTAATGGTTGACACAAATGTGTCAGCAATGTTTTGTTCTGTTCTGTGCTGTACTGATTGTAACCTTGATAACTGTTGGAACATTTTTCTTGCTTTTTATGGGAGGCTTTCATTTTGTGGCATAAAATATATCTATTTACATGACTTGGCTGAATGATTTCACATCCACCATTAACCGCTAACAAACGCCAGTAACGTCTGCGGGGGGCTAGTGAGGTCGTTTTGTGCATCGGCCAACTTGCCGATGTCAACAGGCCAAGTAGGAGGGCAGGCTAGCTAGCTGCAGTCAGGAATGAACCAAGCACTGTAGCCACTTATATTAAGGAACAAAATTGAATAGGCAACCGGGAGCTGCGGACTGTTCTTGTTGTCTGGTCACTTCAACAGTTTCTCATTATTAGGGTTGATTATTTTCTAATACGCCATTAATTTCTGGCACGGTAACCAAATCCACCCTTAATCTGGTACTGTAGCATGAGAGAGGTGGATTGTTTCATTCTAGCCTGTTTGGGTGGGAGACAGAGGAATCTAGTCTGCCCAGATTCCTTGCCCGGTCACTGTCTGTCTTACACGACAGGTAAAAATACAATTAATCAGGCCTGGTCTTAGGTTACCTCAAGTTTTGCAGTGAAGTTTTTTTTGACTGAAGCATGTGCTATTACCTCAGTTGTTTTTCAGGGACGCAAGATGAGAGAGTGGATAAAGTGTTTTCTGGGCCTGTTTGACCTGTTTCTTGCCACATCCTGACTATATCATGTTGTATACTATCCATATGCAGCACAGGCTATCTAGCGAACTCTAAGCAAACTCGCTGGTTATCTGTATCCAATTGCAAAAAGGGCAAAGCCTGCCAAGTGGAGAGAGTATGGTGGAGAATAATTAGTGAGTCACTGAAAACAGCTGAAGTTGTCACAGGCGAAAGGAAAGAACAGAACATCATGTATTCGTTGCACTGTGAACTTGAAACTCTCTGCGTTAAGTTAGGGAAGGGATAGGCTTTGGAAACGAAAGCTTGATATGGTTCCTTAAGATAAATGGTAGCGATGAGTTTGTCGTTTGGCCTACTGTCTAGGTGTACGTCTCTGCTGATCTAGCAGGTTGCTCGGGTCTAATCTTTTCTGTCTCTCTCTATCTCTCTCTCTCTCTCTCTCGCTCTCAGCCCGGTTTCGTATACAAAGGGACCACCTTATTATCATGCACTGCTTCAGCTAAGAGCTTACCCTCCGCTGCTGCTTGGAAATTTCCGTAGAGCGGTCCGTGTCTTCTGTTTGGGCCTGGTGTGTATGGGAGGGAGGTGAGGGCTAAGGAGTGAGGAGAGGAGGCAGAGTGAGTGAGAGTGTTTGTGAGTGCTGTTTTACTTTTTTTTCTTTTTTTCCCCTCCTCTGTGGGATAATGACCCATGAGGTAGAAGGACTTGTCTGGGATTTGTGGACCCTGGATCACCATGCCTCTCAATCTGGGACCTGTACTGGTAATCTATAGAAACCACAGCTAACTTTACTCAGAACTCTGTCTAGCTAATCTAATCTGGAAGAAATATGCTGAGGACTCTTATCTTGAAAAGTGCATATACTCTTATCAGGAGAGGATTGTGATTAGAGTCTTTTGTCTCATTTCTACCTGTCCTGCTCTTTATCAGTGTGGATTTTTGTCCAGCCAATGCCCTGACAGAAGGTAGAAATTGGTTTGCTACAATAGATTTAAGTAATTTGTTGAGAATGACAAACCACTGACTAGCGAAATCAACTCTTAAGGTTTATTGACAGGCAAAACAATATCTGGGGTAACGTACCGGCTTCTCTTGTAGGGAATACAGAGATGCCTTTTGGACTGATATCAACCTGTAACGTATACCGCTGACATTATTGTTCCAGTGAAAAAATACCTTTATTAAGGCTGTGAGGTTTGTTAAATGATGAGTTGTGATAAGGCCTATGCTAAATTTTGAGTTGTAATTAAGAGCTTGCTTTTGAAAAATATTTTGAGTGTTTTCGTTTTGGCTTAATGCGTTCCACATTTTGTATTTAATATGAGCTTTTGCTTTTACTAAGCTTAGCTGTACCAGTAGCTGGATGATTGAGAGGCAGTTTACTGCTCTACAGCCAATTATCACTTGTCTATTCCAGAGCCATAGACCACATCTTAGTCAGTCTTAGTCATTAGTTGACCACAGGGTTATTATAATTTTGCTAAAACTATAATTAGGCATGGGAGGAAAAAAGCTTCATTAAGCTGACTCAAAAAATGAGTGACACAAAAATTTCCAGTGGCAATCTATTCCCACAGCTGCCTAAATCATGAAGAATTATATTCACCAAAATGCAAGCGAAAGACAAGACTTGAGACCAGAATCCACTATCAACACATTGATACACATTATGAAACTCCTCAGGTCATTCGTCAACATTCTTCATGTTGTTATCAGTAATTTTCTTAACATTGGACACACAAAACGGTTACTCTGGGCAACCAGAACACTAATTAAAACTTACATTTAACCCAAATAATGAAAACACATTGAAACAAATTGCAAAACTATTATAATCGAAGCAGGCTTCTGGATTTTCCTTTCTACGTGAACAATATAATGTTTACTTTAAAAGGATAGTGGCATTTTTAAAAGTTTGACAAGTAACATTTTATTCATAATGGACCGCTCAGCTGTAGTCTTGTGTTATCTCGACATACTTATTATTTTGTCTTATGTACCGCTTGCTACCGTAACATGGAAAAAAGTAAACAGTAAGTAAAGAGATTTAGGGACAGTTCTAATGGTAATGGTCTAACGGTATGCTGTGTTACCGAATAATGAATTTCCTTTTGAAATGAGGCATTGTCTCTTGTCTTCCAGAGCCTAGTGCACTGTGAAGGGGTGAACAACCAGAGCTACATCTGTGAGTCTGGACACTGCTGTGGAGAGTCCCAGTGCTGCAGCTACTACTATGAGCTATGGTGTAAGCACTCATATTCCTCTCTGTTTTCAGCCTTCCTTGGTTCTTTCTCTCTCCCTCTAATAATAAGGACCAATGCTCAGGTTTTGATTAATTAAAATTAATTAATTCATTGATTTGGTTAATTAAAATGAGTAATTAGAACTAGAGTGAGTGCTTATAAGAGTTTGGCTTGGACGTTAGAGGAAAGGTACTGGGGGTTTGATGTTTGAATTATTAGCCTCCATCTTTCTGATCTCGATAAAGGTTTAGTTGACGGACACTTTTATGACACACTTTCAAACCTGGCACATGTTGAAGAGGCGTGGTGAGGAGTTCTCCGAAACTCTGCAAAAGTATTATTTACATTCTCTTCATCATAAGAGACAGTCCTCCTCCCCCTGCAGTCCTTGAAGTAATGTTCTCTGCATGTTTCTGTGTTGATGTAGTGGGGATGCACTAATTTCGAAAACACTGTAAACACAACCTGGGTCAAGGAATTCTGTTTTTGTAGGCTTACTCAATCCTGTTTCTTGCTGATGTTTAGACTGGATTCTAGATAGTAGAATTCCACGAATAATTCCCTGATGGAAAATGAGAACTACATGCCATATGCAAAAGGCACAGAACATTCCTACGCAATCACTTCCTGTGGGAATGTTAATTCCCACAGTTAATTCCCACATTTCTTCTTAGAATTGTTTTTCAGAATTTTTCAGAACTACTTAGAATGTAACTTGCACATAACATGTACTTTTTTTCCCCTATGATTTTCTTTTCTTTTTTTGTGATGTACAACTCCTAAATAAATGTGAACAACTCTTTCCCAAAGAGAGAAACCAGTGAACTAACAGTTAACTGTGGAAACTCAACATATAATACATTATTCTACATTTTAATAGTTGTAGAATATTGGCATATTGTCAATAATTAAACATTTAATCTCATTTAGAATGTCTGCTGTAGATGAAATACCTAAAAATTTAGCTAAAGTCATCAAGACATACAATCATTAGAAATAATAATAAAACATATATTAATATATATTATGATATATTAATTAATATATATTATAATTAATATATATTATAA
>OMKK01015606.1:1570-14187 GCA_900302305.1 Polymixia japonica | reverse complement strand
CTTACATCCTCCATCCTGCTTTAATTTTCCCTTTTGTCTCTCATCTCTTTCTCTCTCTCTCTCTCTCTTTCTTTCTCTCTTACTCTCCTCCATTTTATCTCCCATCTCTCTCTCTCTCTCTTACTCTCACTCTCTCTCCCTTATATCCTCCATCTTTCTTTAATTTTCCCTCTCTCTCTCTTTCTCTGTTCCCTTTTGCCTTCCCCAAGGCCATCTACTGTAAGCACAACCCATACCTCCTTGTTTCCTCCTCCTCTTACTGTTGTGTTCCCAACTTCAGGCAGACATAGTAAGGACTATGTGGACATTCCCTCCTCACCTAATACATCCGGCTGTAAACCTCAGTGTTACGAAAATACTATTCACCACCACGCCACTTGTTAACTGTCCAAGCGATAGACACGCCTCACATCGTTTAACAACGTCTGCACAATCCCGTGTCGCTTAAGTCTTTGCAAACTTTTTCCAATTCCACAGCCTTTATTACGTGCTTCTTCCATTTATGAACTTTGCGGTTCCGTTTCCAATTCTAATTAGTATATGTCCAAAAACGGAGTCTGGGCGCAGGCTAACCTGTTCAAACTCTGCCTTCCGGCTGGTTGTTTTAGCCCCTGATACTTTCTCGCTCTCTATCTCCTCCTGTCTCCTGTGATCCGCTCTCTGAACACACTCTCTCTCTAAGCTGTAAGCTTCCCTTTGTCTCTCAACCCCTCGCACACCTATTCCAACAAGGCAGCCACCTGTTTCATAAACACATCGTTAGCACGTCATCCAACTCCTAATACACACACACGTGCAGACGCAAGAGTACGCACGCAGGCAGGCACGCACACACACACGCACCCATACATCAGACAACCTGCCCTGCAAACCACCAACTGTCAACTGTATTCTATTTTCATCTTTATTTGTATCTTATTTTTAAATGAGAAATGTGTTATACAAATAGTCTTGCCTTGCCTCGCCTTACACGCACAAACATATACTAACACACACACACACACACACACACAGAAACTCACAGCCCGCCATGAGATATATAGCAGCCATGAGAAGGCCCGTCCTGCCACATCAACCCTGCAGTCCACACCTCTATAGGAGTCCCTACCACCTGTTCCTACATCATCTCCATATTTACCTCCATTTATCTTTACCTACTTTCATCCTGGTCATACCTCTTTGTCTGTTAGCACCCATTAATGTCTGCTGCAACTGAACGTTGTTTTGTCTATTAACGCAAGACTGACTAATCCGCAATCTGGCATCTCTCTGGTATTGAGAAGCAGCCTGGGGAATTCAACCATTACATCTGCTCTTCCTGGGGAATGTGAGCTCATGTGTGGCTCATTTAAAACACTGCGTTTTCATGGTTAAAGTCAGGGCTTTGACATTAGTCAGGGACTCCGGTCCGGGACGCTCCGCGCGACACGCATCCCTAGTCAATTTAGGTAAACATCTTTGTTGAATTATATATGATTACATTCTGTTCACTGCTTTAGAGACAGGGTGACATAATGCAAAGCCTGACAATCTGTATGTCTGTTCCCGTCTCTGCCTCGATGCTGCCCACACGTAAATGGATAATTGATCAAATGCATCAGTGGACTAAATTGTGGGACGAAGGGAAGGAACTCAGACAGTGGCCTTTCATGTTGGTTTGGGTGACCTGCTTTTTACGTTTGCGTTTTACATTTTTAAACACTGCTAGTAAAGTGTCGTTGTGGCATGTATCTGTGAGTTTATACAATGTGCGTCCGTGTGTGTGTGTGTGTGTGTGTGTGAGAGAGCATCGGTATAGCAGGATTAAATTGTCTATTTCTGAATAGTCTATACTGTGTGTGTGTTTCTGTGGAGTCAAAGATGAACAATAAAATAAGGTACACAACCTGCCGGGTGTTACTTTATTACTTTTGACTCATTTTGTGGAACGAACAGTTTGACATTATTCCACTTAATTACTTTCTCGCTGTGGTTATCTGAAGTGTCAATCTCGAAGATCTCAGTTTCGTTGTCTTTGGCGGCACCTATGGTGAAAAGCGGTAATTGCAGGTGTGTAATTGGACCTTACTTCAAAGGGAAAATGCATCACTAACGCTAATTTCAATGCGTGGCGGGGAAGTTGTCACAGACACCCGGTTCTTAATACTCATGATACTGCAAATACAAGGGCTTTCATCAGTGGACCATAGGCTCAATCACCATTGTGTTACCTCATTCAGTGATAGATAATGACTTAACAGATGTTTATTTAAATGAAAATCTTCGGAGATCTTCGAGATTGCCACTTTAAAATGAAAACATCTTCATTAGTGTCTTTTCTGCCAATGCAGGCATCCGTCCTTCTTCTTCCAAAGCACTTTTCCCTGAGAGGTTTTAAATGAAGAGAATGCGAATCATTGTTTATGATTGGAAGGCGCACCGCCATATTCATCAAAAGTACACATCTTTTTTTCTCAGTCATCACTTGTCTAGAGCTTCTCTGTCTGTTGATGCCTGGCTGGGCTCAGCCCTTCCGCAGGGTGGAACACATTAGGACAGGGATGGGCAATCGTGTGTCATGGAGGGGCACAGAGCATTCAGGTTTTCATTCCAACCAGGTGATTTCAGTAATTAGTCTCCCCCCACCGCTCCCTTGGTAAAGGTGTGCTAATCAGTGAAATCACCTGGTGTAGTCCTTGGTTTTGTGTTCATACTTCATAGCACATTAAGGGAATGCTACAGAAAGTGCATTTATCAAAAACAAAAACAAAAACAGAAAAAATGATCTAAAAACTTAATTCTCAGTGTGTATCGTGAAAGATATAGTCAGGTTTTTTAAATGATACGAGAGAAGGGAGCTTAAAGAAGGGAGCTTCCTCTCATTTCATGCTCTAAATAGTCGGGTGACCTATTCAACAAAAGCTAAAAACACTGAGGTAAACACTGAGGACGTTTCCTTATAGTCTTCTCAGAAAATCAAAATCTTAAAAAAGTTTACCAGGAAGACCATGTCATTCAACATTTTTTAAATTTTATATTACTGATATGACCACTAGTGCCACTACTGCTGCTACTACTATTACTTCTACAACTTCTACTAACTGGGGGAATTTAAACAAGCTTTTTATTGCTGTACTGATCATCTGTATCACAAAGTTACAAAGTAAAAGCAACAACACATACTAACAGTCAGCTATAATAAGGGAAGACTTGCAGAAAAACAGGAAGAGGATTGCGCCTTTGATTTGGTAGCTAGCTAAATCTTGATAGCCTTTACAGCTAAGTCCCATGATAGCCTACAATCCGCGCTAAGCGTTATCTGTCAGCTACTACTTAGCTGTAAATATGTTGCCGTCTTTGCGGCGACATTAAGATAATATAACTAGGAAACTCAAGGGGTCGCTAAAATCAAAATCTCACAATCTTGTCTGTAGGTGCTTTAAAAAAACTAAAAACTAAAAAAAACCAGTAGGCTACACCCACCCTGAACACATTAGCATTTAAAGGATAACTCCCAATGGGCATTTGCAGGCTGTTTGCGTTTCAAAACGTTGAGTGATTAATTACGCTCACAGACCCCTGGGGTCAGCAGGGCTAAATCCTATTTAGTGCAGCGTCATCAGGAAGGGGTCGCCAGGTGCTCAGGGGATGATGGGGATGTAAGTAGGAGGCAATGCTGAGTGCAAGAAGATCATTATAACTCATTAAACCATTATAGTGTGTTAGAATTATCATTTATTGTAGGACAGATGTGTGTGTGTGTGTGTGTATGCATGCTTGTGTGTGTGTGTGTGTGTTCATGTGCGTGTGAGTGTGCATGCGCTTTTTTTTATGTAATTGTACCAGCGTGTCCAGGTGTGTTATAGATGGATAACAATGTAAATGAGGAGGTTATCGGTGAGAAAGCGAGAGCCATGTTTATTCCTGAGCTCGCAGTGAATACCAATGGGCCCTAGGACGACATTACAATGCAAGGCGTTATGCTGGGAGTTCATATTCATTGCAGGTCTACACAAGAAAATGAGGAAATGAGATAGTTACTGGAGAGTGATAGGTAAAACTAATATATAGCTGAGCTGCATTCCTCCCATTGGTCTTTAGTTAATAATAACGTGCAGCCGTTTTGGTTATATGAGCTGCACACTGAATAACTCTGATCAAAAGAAATTGAAATAAGATTGAAGGAAAGGAATGGATGGCAGTAGTTGGGGCATAACGTTTTAAAAAAGAAAAAAAAGCACACGTGCCCTTTCCATGTCACTGCGGAGTGATGTGCAGAATGTGAATCAGCCTGTAGTCATTTTCTTTAGTACCTTGGCTAGCTAGCTAGCTAGCTTATTTTTTCATATACCTCAATTGAGTTAGAGCTGTGTCAAGGGACAGTCCCTCGAGACTATACTATCCTAAAACTATATACAGGTATATTAATCCACGATAAAGCCCTTTTTAAACATTTTAAATCATTCACCAGTGTCATATCACGTTACTAGATGTTGTATAATATTAGCATAACACTATAACAACAATACAGTAACAGCATTAGTTCTTCACTGGCACCGGATCCATGTAGTCCCATTATTATTAGTTAAAGACAGTCAGAGAGGCAGACTAAGCAGGCAGTGTCAGTGTCAGGTGCCATCCAGCAAGAAGGGAAGAGTTAAGTGTCAGATAAGCATTTTATGACTTCACTTTTCAAATGTAGGGACACCGTTCCCTCACCAGGTGATTACTCTGGAGTCTTGTCAACCCCCCTGGGGAGAAAAGAGATTTGAATAACGCCGCCTGCCACTGATTTCACGATTCACTACCTCTTCCCTATGTGTTAAAGTGCTGCAGTTATTCCTCTGCTGACGTGCCTTTGGTTTTGTTCTTTGCGTTTTATGTTTTGTGTCTCTCTCTCTCTCTCTCTTCACCCCCCCCCTCTCTCTCTCTCTTCTCTCTCACTCCTCTCACTCACTCTTTAGGCACATGAAGAGTGAGCGGAATGCAGGAAGACTATGGAACGTGGAATACTAAGTCAACAAAAGACATTAACAGACATTTTCACTGTAGAATGCTAAACCAAAAAGGATATATTATTGGTATTATCTGGCATTATCTGAAACAACTTCAGCAAAACAAATGATGAGATAGAGATGAGCTGCCACTTACATTTGTTTTGATCACTTACGATGAGCATTTTATAAAGAACTGGCTTTTGCACTAAATCACTAAAATTCCACTTTGTTCTTTTTCTTTGCTGAGAATAGTTGTGTTATCTCACTTTAATTTACATCCACTCTATGGAACACTATTCAAAATGACAAGTAGCGATACGCTGAATTCCTAATGAAGATTCTCCACTGATGCATCAGATACCCCATGAATCAATGGATTGGTTTTAACAGGAAAAACTCAAAGTGTGTGAAATTAAACTGTCCAGAAATAAAAAAAACAAAAAAAACCCCAGACATGGTTCTGTACACACGATGATGAGCTGTAATAACTAGAGGCCAGCGAGTCCAGCTTGCCCTGGGTTGTCTGGGGACTAGAAAAGTTTAATTGAGGTTGTATTAGGGACCTGGAGGGAGGAATTAAACTTGTCAGGCTAATCATCCTAATGGTCGGCCCTGGGTCACTGGAGACCAGGCGGCCGTTCCCATCCATTCCCATCAGGAAGGCCAGGTCAGTTTTTGATGGTTGCCCAGAGAGAAAAGTCAGCCGGGGACTCTTCCACAGTCAAAACCAGGCCACCGAGAGAATTAAATGGTTACATTGATTCGCTTTTAATTAACGATCACCGTCCTGGGTTGCCAGATTTTCCCAATGAGACATCGGACATAAAAAAAAAAAAAAATGATACGCTAAGATGATTTGAAGGGTCGTGCGAAGTGCTTCGAAACTTTTCACATTTCCTACGTGCAGCCAAACGTATTTTTATGGAAATACGTTCAGGGGGAAAAATACAATGTTTCTTTGCAATCCTATACAAATTCTGTCTTTTCTGTTTAATCATTACGGTTCTGTTGAAAATAGCCACCAAATGTAGCTTTCCTTTTGAAGTCTGTTTATTTCCCAAGGGTGTGAATAACTTAATTGTGCTTCTTTCCATAAACCATGCATATTTAAGAGTAGAGAAAGCAATGGAACAGCCTGTTTGCATTTAAATTAGGCTCTTACAGTGGCATCTACTCAAGAACGATCTTAAAAGTCTGTCTAGTAATTCTATGATGCCGTGATCTGTACACACGTGTATATGTGACACAGCCGCGTACATTATTAAGTAAGACGGAAACTCATGAGTAAAAAAAAACGATTGCGGTGATTGACTGTCACTTAAGTCCGTCATTACCGGAGCGTCCAATTACAATCACCTTCGTCGTCTCTGCATGTCTGCCTGAATAAGAATGAACCGGTAAGCATCCGCCCGTCTGTCTCTTGACGTTCTACACGTAAAGTCATGACCTTGATTAGCATGTGTTTAATAAATAAGGTTGCTGAATATGTTTATGATGAGTTCTTAGAGAGACGTGACAGTCAGCGAATCCTGTTGACACTGCAGTAGTTAGGACTGGGATTTATCGCCCTCTGACACATTTCTGATGGAGTCAGAAAAGCATGAAATTGGAAAGAAACCCTTGAATGTATTGATCTATTCCCATCTCGCGGTGGTAAATAGGTCTACGCTGGAAATTGAAGCAGATTTTTGCATTTATGCTGAATATTTGTTGGAGAGTCGAAGAAAGTCAGTGACTGCGGGAGATTGCCACAATTTCCGCATAACTTGCAAATTATGAAATACAATTGAATTTTGCTCTCTGGATTGACAACCCCACAGTTGAAGATCTGAGAGTCTTCTAAACGCACAGGTACTCCACTTTCACATACGACTAGATGGACGGACAACTATCTACCGTACTGCAAGCGTTGTGATTATATGTGTAACGTTACAGGCAATGTGATTATTTTTCAGTAACACATCCATAAATCACATATCTGTTAATGTATCTATTTCAAATTATTTCATCCGGGGGGGGGCGTGAGAGAGCGAGCGAGTAAGAGAGAGAAAGAGAGTATTGTCAACCAACCAGCAAAGCCAAGGTCTAGATGACTATCCCTTATCAATGATGTGTGTGCAACCCACTATATCGCAGTGATCTTTAACTGGGGAGGAAATTAACCAGGCATTTTTATTGCTGCTGCTGGGGCCTCTGTATCGCAGACCACAGTTACTCCATTAACCCCTTTCAAGACCAAAGTGTGTATCATTACAAAAGGTGGGCTCGGGGATGTGAGGTCACGACCGGGATAAACAGCAGATCATCCCTGGGAGGCAGGAAGTGAGTTTTCAAATGGAAGAAGTCATCCTTCAACCAAAAGAACTGGGGATTACAGACCCAGTGTCATCTGCCCTATCAAAGTGTCTCTGTCCAAGACATCGACTACCTACCAGCTCCAGCTCTGTGGCTGAGCCTCCACGCTGGCAAAGAGAAATTACTCTATAAAAAACTATTATTATTACCATCACATTTAAATTGCAAACTTGTGTAATGTTAGCACGTAGAGTAGTGGCCCTAGAGGCCCTACTACTACCACTAATACCAGGGGCGCTGCCAGGGATTTTGAACCCCATGAAAACGATATTACATTTTTTTCATTATTGAATTATCTTCCTTCCTTTTCACACATTACACCCCCGTTGTCTTACAGTAACTAACCGTCATTCAACACGCGGCTGCTCACCTCCTTTGACTGCGGCCATGAAAGAGCTATGTGGCCCCGGAGTGGATCACGATGTCTGCCGGACCTGACGTCAGGGACACTGATTTAGTGGCGTTTCTATTGCCAATGGTGGCAATAAAAAAAAAATACCTGCCTTCCTTCATATATCCTGCAGGCATCCTCTACCAGTACTGCAACAGACAGGGCGGCCTATTCAAATATTTTGGATAGAACTGAGTAGACACGCTACTTGCCAGGCCAGTCTTTGCCCCAGCTGATGGCTAAAAATGAAGAACGTCTTTCGAACAATTTCTCAGCAAGTAGTACAGCAACAGTAGTGTTAATAAGTAGTATAAGTAGTGCAGCAAGAATGCGGTAAAAAGGCCTTTTACAATGGCTACATCTATCTATCTTTGAATCTATCTTTGATCTTTGAAGCTGTTATGGGCGGTGTTGTGACTCTACCGACAGCGAAGGGGAATCACAACAACAAGCCGTTACGGTTCAAAACAAGCTGGACGTTTCTCCTCCGCTGCAGCACCTCTCCGTCGCTCCTCTCCCCCGTCAATCAAAAAACCTCACACGCTACAGGTGAACAGAGTCTCGGGAGGAGTTTAGTGGCGGGCCAGGGATTGTAAACATGGTTTAGAAAAGAGGAAATATCAACACACTGGATGACCTGCAGCGGCAGACACTTGTGAAGATCATTGATCATATCTCGGTGAACCTTTGCATCGTCTTTTTTTTTTTTAAACATAAAATGACATATACATTTTATGCACATAGCAGCTTTAAAGGTTATTCATTTAATAACGTGGCTTCATGTCATGGTCCATAGGTTGCTTGCAAAAGCCCCCCGTTTCTAGGGCCACTGGGACCTGAGTTGTCGCATATTACTGCTTATTAATAAGGTTGTGAATTTGAGAAATCAGTGTCCCATTATGAGGTGTTAACGAACTTTCACAGAGGTCTCACCAAGGTCATTGGAATTGCAAATACAATTATAGCGTCTTGACAATGTATAAATATGACACAAAAAAGGAACAAAAATGTCAACATATTGAGCGAATGCGGAAAACATGCACTTGACCAAAAAAGTGCAAATTGGAACTTGGTCTAGGTGACGGTGATCGAGGTTACAGACCTCTTCTGAAGAGACTACAAGCGCTTCTTATCCTAATGAGATGCGAGATGCACAACAGCAGGCCGGTCAAGGACAGGGACAGGACGTGACCACAGCTAGCGAGGGTGGAGATAATTGAAATGGATTTCAGCCCTTTCTGGTGTGTGTGCTAAGTACATCAAACCTAGGAAATATGCATGATGAGCGTCGGGGTGGAGAAAGAAAGATTATGATTGGATCTATTACACTGCGAGTTTGAGAGGAACGATGTCATTCACTTACTGTGTTATTGAAGGCAAAGGGGGATTGCGTATGCAAATGGATTTGCAATGTTTCCTACTTGATATTCAAGGAAATCTTGGACGTATCAAATCTTGACTGTAACAAAACAAAGATCCACATGCTTGACATCAAAGTACAGCAGAAATACATTAATCTGTAACCTTCAAAACTGAATTTCAAACTGACAGGACAAGCAAATGGATTTAATTTACAAACTTAACAAATTTAGACATGTTTAATGTTTTGATGTTTCATTTTGGGCTGTAAAAGCAAAAGGCCGCTTGTCCTGTGGCTCTGTACATAACTTTTGGGACATTAAGCTGTCACTTTGGGGAACTGTGTCTCATTTAGCAGTCAACGATGTGCAGCAATTAAAAACCTGGCTCTATACTGTACCTGCCAATAAAAAGTAGCATGTGCCAGACACCTGTCATCAGGTATCAGAATAGCACTGCTGGTATTGACCTGGAAAATAGTCTGCACAGAAATTTTGAGTAATTTTATAGACTCATATTGTCTTCTCAACACTGAGGCATATTTTGCCAACAGGGGCTGAATTTGCCAGGGAAGCAGTTTAATTTATCCTTGAAAACCCGGGCCAATCTTCAGGTTGGCAGCCCTAGCTGGAATCAGGGCAGGATGTCCTTTCTTTTGTATAAATGTCAGTGGGATGGATATCTGTATTCAAAACATTGCACGACCGTTGGTCTGTTCAATTGGAAAAGGTCATAGGGACTCTAATGAGGTGCCTGCTGGGAAAATAACAAGGCCCTCACACCTCGATAGACACCTCCCTATGTCAGAGCAGGTCAGCCACAACAGAACGGAAATGTCTCACCTCGGACAGGACAGGAACATTTTGAAAAATGGGATGAAAACAAAAAGGATCCCAATGTGTTGTACAAAAATAATGTTGGATTTAAAATGTCTACTGCCTAATTTCAGTGAAAAGTAATTAATCAATCAATAAATAAAATAAACAGTAATGAAGTAAGTAAACATATTCTCTTGAACAGTTACTTAGATAAATCCTGATTTCTATCTATCTATAGGCTTGAACGACTTTTCGAGTCCTTTTATTCAATATTCAAGGTGCGAAGTCACTAAAAATAGAACAATATTAAGGTACATTAATTCTTACTGCATGTCAAAGTTTATAAATGTTTAATGTAGCCAGGAGTATCCTCATCAGTCCCCCTAATTGCCATTATTTGTCATTATTTTCCGATACAAAAAGTAATGAGTGGAGTAGACACGTTCATTCAGAACACACAATGACAAATAATAAAATAACGACAAATCGGAAAACGACGACAAATCAGCAAACACAATGACAAATCAGAAAACAGTGACAGATCAGAAAACACACCAACAAATCGGAAAACGACAAATCAGAAAACACAACAACAAATCGGAAAACGACAAATCAGAAAACACAACAGTAACAACTCAAACTGGAAAGGCTAGGTACCTGAAGACAATGATTCCTCATCACTGATTGAACACACTGTCTGTCAGTCTGGGTGAATAGAAAATTGGAAGCAGTTAAGTTAAGCCAGGCAGATATGGCCAGAATAAGAGCATACAATGTATCATGTTTAAAATGGGAATTTATCATGTATGACTCAAACAATAAACTTATATCAGACTACAGATGTCTACTATCTAGAAAAAAGCTCACTTTAGCTTTGACTGCATAGGGCAAGAACTGAACCCTGACCTCCTGCATAGCGAGCGAAAACCTTATCACTGACCAATCTGTCAGTTGCCCAAAACATCCAATTTGTCATTTTGTTTTCAGATTTGTTGTGTTTTGTACTTTGTACCATACTTAGTGTATATTGTTCCCTGGCCTAACCTTTGCCCTGGCAGTTCATATGAAAATGTTTGAATCAACCCCCTTTGTTCTATAATGTGGATATGCCTGTTTAAAAACAATGTACTTAAAACCCATCATTAACTTAAGCAATGCAAAAATGTCAACTGAAAATAATTCTTCCCATGCCAAAAAAAGTCTAAAAAATACTGTGTACACGGCATCAAAGTCCACAATAGTGTCCCATGGCCACTGCAACACTTTCTATCGGATTCAGGTGATTTGATATTTAGTGCTTTAAGCCCTGAGGAGCGAAAGTAGTTTTCTTCCTCCCATCGGTACTTAACTCACTGTCAAACAGCCACTGTGCAGTCTAGAGGTGTACAGAGACATTATTATCTGTATCTGTATCTGTATCTGCTCAAGACAACAAAATGATCTCTCTCTGTATCTGTGTTCAGACAGAAGACCCAAAGTGGGCTTGGTTTGTACCGGAAGTCCCGTTAAATCGGGCAAATGTTGGATTTTGTAACCTAATATTCATTGGCAATGCAATTGTTGTGCCTTCAAAGCATCAACTTGATTTAACACTGGCATATAATTAATTCTGAAATATATTTCCACATCCTCATACTGTACTCTCTCTTTTTATTTATTTTTTATTTTTAACTAAACAAAATTTTATGAATTTTTTATCTTGTCTTCTTCTATCCACAATGATATGAATCGATTTGAAGAAACATAATTAATGGCTGACGCACAGACATGTCGAATCACGGAGCTGACTTTTTGTTTCCTTAAATGATAACGAGCAACTTCGACAAAGTAGAAGAAATATCTGTTTCCGTCGCGTTATTTGTTCTTTCCCGAACAACGTATTCGGATTCGACTACACGCCTAATTCAGTCCCTTTGACATTTCAGAGAGCGCTCATACAAAGACACACAGCGACTGTTCTCATGTGTAAGAATAGACAGAACATGCCAGAACAACACACGGAGAACCACATTGTTTAGACGGTGAATTCCATGGCTGTGCACGATACCATACCTGGTAGAGGTGTGTCGATACAGTCAAACAGTGTGTGTTTGTGTGTGTGTCGGTCTATATGTGTCAACGCGCAGGCCCGCCATGGTGCTTGACAGAAAATATAGGTTGAACAAAGGTGAGACCGCACACCGGAGGCGAAAGTGTACCTCAAGTGTACCTCAAGTGTACCTCAAGTGTCCCTCAAGTGTCCCTCAAGTGTCCCCGCGCACGGGGTTTTTTTTTTTCGTGATGGATGCGCTTTGATGTCCCTCAGTCAGAGTCTGTGGGAGTGGAACATTCTGGATTGTTGACGCCAGGCGGCACGCGGCGGACTTGATGTTCGCTGGCGGCCTGTCACACTGCCATCGCAGTGAAGCCTGGGTGGCGAGGGAAGAGAAAGTGAGGTCTCAAAGGAGAAGGAACGGTGCCTTGCAGGCAGTTGCACCATGTCTACCATTGTAGCACTAAGATCTTAAGACGTTCTGCGAGCAGCAGGGGGTTTATGAAGCAACATGTAACTGTTGGGTATAAAGAGTATAAAGAGTTCAAAGCTGACTTTATAATGCAGCTTTTGTGACTTTATCTTCATGCTGTACAAAATTACTGTGAATTTTGAATCCCTGCACTAAAAATGCTGAACTCCTTTACACACTAAACACATGTGGTATGAATCCAAGAAAACACTGC
>OMKK01015576.1:1708-27866 GCA_900302305.1 Polymixia japonica | reverse complement strand
TCTGTAAGTTAAAATAAAAAACTTTTCTGTTATCCACGTTAGCATCTAAGCATGCATGAAATGGGCACAAGCCAGAGATGGAAATTAGCACTAGCCACCAGCCAAATGCTGTTGAAATATATTAATGGCTGGTAGATTCCAAACACACAATAAAAATGTACCGTTGGTTTACTATTGTGTGGTTGTATTTTACCAAGTGGCTGGTTAATGTATATATTTTTGAAAAGTTTGAAAAGTTTTGGAAGTTAATTCCAACTGTGACAGGCGGTGCTGTTAGCCAATCAGAGGCAAGTCATTTATATATTCATGAGTAAGGGCCAAAAACAAGTCGTTTCGCTCCGCCCACATTAAAACACACTAAAACAGCCAGAAACAGGCGCACGGGAGCATTTCTTTCACCAAAACCGGCTCAGAGGGCATTCATTAATACTAATGAGCACCGCAAAATTAATGAAAAAACGATGCAATGAGACCTTTAATTCATAATTCCTTTCTTTTATACTACATTTCCTGGGAGGTTCAACTTACTGTTTTAGCACTGTGTCTTAATGAATAGTTCTGTTTGTTCTCCTTCATTTGAAAATGATCGTTTTGATAAATGGTAAATGTCTAGTCTACCGACCACTCAAATGCCTTACAATACATGCCTCACATTCACCCATTCACACACACATTCATACACTGATGGCAGAGGCTGTCACGCAAGGTGCCAACCTGCTCATCAGGAGCAGTTAGGGGTTCAGTGTGTTGCTCAAGGACACTTCGACACGCTCTCTGGAGGAGCCGGGCATCGAACCGGGAACCTTCTGATTACTAGACGACCCGCTCTAGCTCCTGAGCCACGCCAATAGAGAGATTACGGCCCATCATGACCACACCAGAAACTACTTTTCTATTGGAGTTGGAGTTTCTATTGGAGTTTCTATTTTATATTTCTGTTGGAGCCCGTCGATGTAACTGTGCGCTATTCTAAGGCAAAAGGTCCCCCCGTAAAGTATAAACGTAGCATTAAGAGTGCACACCTGACTCCTGCGTCCTCTGCGTTGCGGATAGCAGCGAGTTGCTCGGTGAAGAGCGGGTCCACCTTGGTGTGGATGGAGACCAGCTGGCCCAGGGCCTCGGCAGCTCTCAGCCTCACTGCCCTGCTGGTGTCCTGCAGGGCCTTCAGGAAGGTTGTCTGGAGCTGTGGCAGGAAGGGCTTCAGGGCGATGCCCACCTGGAGGACAGGACACAGCCGTTAAGTCAGGGCATAGCAAAGACTAGGCGCATGAAAATATACTTGGCTGGAGTACTGCGCTCAAATGTTCCCTTTTAAAAAAATGTATAATACAGGAGAACATCATTTATAAATCAGTATTTATATGCACTTATATAAGCATGTTTGAGTCACCAGTGGCACGGTGTAGATACAGACCTTTGCCAGCAGCAGGGTGAGCGTCTCCAGCAGAGCAGTCTTCACCGTCCAGGCGAAGCGGTCTCCTAGGATACGAATGAGCGGCCCTGTGATGTTGATCACGGACGGCCGGAGGGCTTCGGGGGAGGTCAGTTTGATGACTCCTCCTAGTGCTTTGGCCGCCTCCTCTTTCTGCTCGGGACTGCCGGTCAGCACACCCTCCCTCAGGACCGGCAGGATGCAGGTCACTCCCTATTGGATGAACAGGAGGACAAGAAGGGGAATTAAAGTGTACCGTTCTGGTCTGAGCTCAGTCCAAATAGTTGACCACTCAGCTTAAATGTTTCTAGTAGTAGTCTCTCGCTGCCTTTGTGTTTTGGTTAGGAGATTTTAAACACAGCTCACACAGATTTCAACGCTCATTTTGGCAGCATTCCCAAACCACAGGTTACAGTTGCTGAGAGCGAGGTTGCAGGGGGACCATCCAATGGTCAAATATGGAGGGTTGATGGAGGGTCAATCAATGAATCACTTGACAATTAGCAACTGAGACAAGTCAAGTGCCTGAATTCAGTCTAAGATTGAACCATTCGGCAATGAGTCATAAATTCACGTGTCAGGAAGAGGCGCCCTCTTACCTTCTTGGGCAGACAGAAACCAGGTAAGTGCTGACCCCTGACATCTGCAGCTGCCGATCTGATGTCTCTGTGCAGGTCATCGATTAGAGCCAGCTGGCTGCTCGCATCCAGTTTCTACACAACACAAACAAACCAGTCTGAATCCAGTTCTACCTTTCCATACAGAGATACAATCATGATATTTGCCATTTAATCCAGGAGTGTATTTTATGATCCTGTTGTCCTTGACACCATGTAGTGTCAGTACGTACAACTGTCAATATGTCTCTACAACAATGTTATCAAGCCACAAATTCCTGTAGTCATTGAACTAGGTGATTAAAGTGATTGTGCATTTCGGTTTAACACACCTTAGTAATGGAGTTGATGGTGTCCCAGCTCTGGGCCAGGACCTCAGGGTTGGAGTCATTGAGCAGGCGGATGAGGCCTGACAGCAGGGTGCGGGTGTGGGCGCTGTAGTCCAGACGGGTGCGGGCGAAGTAGCCGTTGAGCATGGTGACTGCAGCCTGTCTGAGGCCTGGGTCGGCTCCTCGCGTGGCCTCCAACAGGTCCTCAATGATGATGCGCTGGCCCACTTCATCCTCCACAGAGAGGATCACTGTTTGGCAGCTGCACAGCTCCTGAAGAGATATATGAATAACGATCCATCTCTGTTATTTATATTCAGGGACGAGATCAGGGTCACAAAAAAGCAGGAGAAAGGAGCAGGAAAATGGGACTATCCCATTAGAAACAAATGGGGTAGTTTGTCAAAATAAAAGTCCTGTAAAAATAAATCAATAAATAAAACCTAAATGATCACATCCCTGCATATTATCAAACAGAAGAGAAACACACCTCGACCAGTACATAAAGCTACTGTAACTATAATGGCTGGTGAACGCTGGCATTACCTGTGCTCCGTCTTCACTGTCCAGCTTGTCCTTGAGGGAGGAGAGCAGGGCGGGCAGAATGACCCCCAGGTGGCGCGTCAGAGCGTCTCCAGCCACGGCAGACAGGAAGGCCAGCACACGTGTGTTCACAGGAGGGGCTGTCAGCTGGTGGGAGAGGAGACAGTCAGTATAGGTGGTTATACAGTAAGACGGATATGCTTTAAAAAAGAAAAAAGAGAAAGAGGTTTAGCGCAGATGTTTTACCTTTGGCACCAAGTAAGGCAGGACAGAGCGGCTCTTCACGGCCATGACTTGCTTCAAGCCATCCAAGGCAAACTCGGCTGTCTCCTCATCATCCTGTGGACAGAAATATAGTGCAAGTCAGGTTTTAATGTTACATGCAATGCAAAATTATACACAAAAATAACAAAAAAATGTCCAGGATTAATTTCCTTTTAAGTTCCTTGGTCAAAAAAACAGAATTAACATACTAATGGCAATACTCGTTACATAACACATTACATGCTGTGTGTGTGTAGATATTTGTATCCTTACTCACCAGCTGTTTGAGCAGGGCAGGCAGGATGTCGTCCAGTGCCTGGTGACCGATGGTAGCGTGGAGCTGCTCAAAGGTTTTGGCTGCAGCCTCCCGTACCTCCTCCAGGGGGTCACACAGAGCCTTCCTCACGGTGGGGACCAGGGACTCGGAGAACACCAGCACCTACAAACGCATACCTTCAGTTTAATACTCGCTGAGGTCAGAGTGATGTCTGGTATAACCGTCTGGCCTCGCAATATACGCATCTGTATTAAACGGACAGCAAATGTGTGTATGACAATATGTCGTCGTGACTGACCGCATCTTTGCTGGTGGACTTCATGATCTCGCTCAGGCCGATGCAGACGCCCTGTCTCTCATCGCTCTTGTCTGAGCGCAGCCCCTCCTCCAGGATGGGAATGATCTCTGGGAGAATTTTCTCTCCCAGCTTCCTCACCAGGTCACCCAGCGTCCGCGCAGCGATCTGAAACCGCACAGGCACACGGGGTCAACAAAGGGTTCTGTGAAACGTATCTTCACAGAGATAGGAAAACAAACGAGGAGACAGATCCAGGAAAAGCAAAACCGGAACAAAGGAAGTAGTAGCAAAAGTAGCAAACATGGAGCTGGTAAGAAACAAAAGCAAGGAAAATAAAATGGTAACGTCCCCATTGAATGAAATGAATGAGGAGCCGTGTATCCAAGACACCTACAACCATGAAACATCTACTGGGAAACAATGGCTGCGGTACCGTTCTCTTGTCAGGGCAGGTGGAGGCCAGGAAGCCCAGCAGCAGGGTGAAGAGGGTGGGCAGGATCTCTCGGAGGGTGCGGGGCGTGTTGGACACCACGATCTTCCACACATGGAGGGAGGCCTGACGCACCACCAGCTGGGTGTCTGAGCGGCCCATGTAGAGGCCAGAGAGGACGCGGTTACGCCGCTCGGCACCGAGAGCCCCGATGATGGCCTGGTGGGGGGCGGCGCAAGGATCACAGCTTAGCAACACTCGATACCGTATTAACACTTTGTTTACAGACAGAAACGGGTTTTTCAACGGGCTTCAAGATAATTTATTATTACCCACTTTATTCCTGTTTTGCCTGGTTTATTTATAGCCTTTTATTATTGTTTTAACGTTTGTAAACCACTTTGTCATGTTGTTTCTAAGAAGTACCATACTAATAAGTTTAACTTTTATTATTACATCTTGTCAAACTAATAGTGATGATAGTAAATGATGCAATATACACAGTACAAACATGGTAAAAACATACCTTATTGGATGCTGCTGTGCCAAAGTTGTCATCCTCGGAGGCAGTCTCCGTGGTCATTTTTCCTGTCACTCCAGAGATATGGAACAACAGGTCTCCAAGCAGCTGCACAGAGCTGAACCTGTGAATCCAAAGCAACACGGACGCTCAGTTAACCACTGTAAGAGCAGCATTCATCAACCCTTTTAAGCATATTTGCGTATTTGAGGGCCGACCTGATTCTCCACAGGTCGTCGAACAGGCCCTGTTCCAGCTCGGGCAGCAGCAGGGCAATGGCGGTCTCGGCATACATGCTGATGATGCGCTGGCCGGCGCGCAGAGCTGTGTCCCTCACGTACTCATTCTCATCGGCCAAAGCCTAGTAAGACAGGACGGAGAGGATACGGCTGGATCACAGTAATAGACATGGTCTCTCTACATGAGCATTCTAGAGACAGGAAGTCTTGGTACATCTACTGTCAGGTAGCTCTGGCTTTGGTCCCAACATTCCAGACTATTTGTAATCTTGTAATGTTGGTGGATCTAGGAATTTAAGCTTATTATAGTGTTGCACTCATTATAAATTGCTCTGGATTAGACTGAGGATTAAGCCCGTATAAAATAAATGAAGCTGGGCCACAGTGGGAAGAGTCCATACCTTGAGAATGCAGGGGATGATGGGTCCAACGTACGGGGTGAACTTGTCTCCGAAGGTGAGGGGCAGGTAGATGAACATCATGATGTAACCGTCTCGGACATGAGAGGCGATGTCTACCTTGCTGGCCGTCTGCACCACATCCGGCATCAGCTTGTCCAGCTTCTCCACTCCCAGGCCAGCCATGACCTCTGCCAGACCTGGAGAGACCGAAGAGATTACAAGCTTAGGTACTAATTTGCGGAAAAATATTAAGGACTTGTCAGACAGCCTTCACCAGACTGTTAGTACATTGAGACGTGCAGGAATAGACCTAACCTTGGGCTGCTCCAGAGCGGTCTACAGAGCTCTGCTCAGAGGCCAGCGTCTCCATGAGCCACGGCAGCAGGTCATCAAAGCAGGATTCGCCCATGCCTTTCACCATGGCCCCCAGGGCCTTGGCTGAGACTGTACGCACCTGGGGAGGAGAGGAAGAGCAATTATAGTATATGAAGAACACACACATCATATATATATATATAGTGGTTAGGGTTACCATCATTAAACACACCTCAGGTACTGGGTCCAGTAGAGAGGTCTTGAGTCCAGGAATGACACTAGGCAGGTATGGGGACAGGTCCTGCAAGCAAAGATATGTAATGTTACCATGTGTATACAATATACTTAATGTAACCAAGACCAAACGGATTCAAAAGATATCGCTTCAAAATTCTGTTGTTTGGTAGATGAAAGCAAATGTTAGGAGCCTGTAAAATGTGTCTGAAGCTGCACATGACAAAATGTAACAATAAACCTAAGAGTATAAGACCTATTAGTAATCTATATTTAGGAGAAATCTATTTCTTTCTACTTTAGCATACGATGACATCACTTGAGTCGTACTGCGTACCTTCTGGTCGGTGAGGGAGTACATGTTGCCAATGATCTGGGCGGCCATCTTGCGAGTGTCGGTGGAGCGGTCCTGGAAGGCTCTCTGGACGATGGGCATGATGAGGGCCAGGGAGGGGGCATCGATGAAGTGGACAAACTTGGTGTCCAGCAGCGTCTGCAGGCAGTTCTGGGTCTTCCGGGAAGGGTCAGTGAGGGCATCCAACAGGATGGGGGTGATGGCTGAGAGAGGACCAATCAAATGGTTACTACCCATTTTAGGTTTTGAAAATACTAGCACATCCAAAGACCATAGATGAAGAAAAAAATTCTTTAACCTTGGATTTCCTTTATGATAAACAGCCCCATTCTTGGACGTTTACTTCCACTGTAACCCTGACTTCTATTCATCATTACTCATCTACCCTCCTAGTTTTCATTTATCTTATTTATTGGGTTGTTGCTTGTAAGCCCCTAATATTGTTTTGAAACAAGCCATCAAATTAGGTCTATCATTGGGGTCTCCTTTCTCCTGCAGCATCTCATGGTAACGCCCATGAGTCTTACCCAGGATCTCAGGGTTGCGGATGACAGAGCCGATCTGCCGGAGGGCCTGCTGGCCGGCCTTCTGCACCTTGACATGGGAGTCAGTCAGCACCTCTGTCAGCTTAGGCACGATGCTGGGCAGGCAGGAGGACAGCTGCTTGGGAGCGCAGTAGGCCATGGCACCGAGCAGCTCCACAGAGCCTGGGAGGAGGAGAAGGAGGAAGAGTGGCCAGAGAGGAGTAGAAACGTTAATATAAAACAGTGATAGTTTTATGATGCTTAGTCGGTGGTGGACCTTTTTCAAAGAATTAGATTAATTTCCCCTACTTTTCCAGCCCTGCCTAGGGACCCTAGATGTAGGCGTTCCCCACCTGCTTTAGTCCTCCAGGACTCCTCCTCCAGGGCCACCAGCAGAGAGGGCAGCACCAGCTTCACCCCGTGGGCACTTAGATTCCTCATCACAGCCTTGGCACAGTCATCTGCAGCCTGGGGGAGACAGAGGACAGGAAGGATAAAAGACAGCGTACAGGATTCTGACACAATTGTACTTCAACTTAAATTCCACTATTCCATGACATACCTGTATGTTAAAGCACTCAAACCCATTGTATATCATGAATACTGTCACATTAAATGTTTGTTACTGGATGGTATGGGGTATCCTTCCGCTGAATTAATTTGGTTACTAAACAATGGTTCATTTGTTTGGACCTTTTTTGTGTGAGCAGTGCATCTAGCTAGCCAACGGAATGCTAAGCTAGCAACGCTAGCTATGCTAAACAACCCGTTTTATAATATTACACAATTCCCATGAATAATATTTGTCTAAAAAAATCTTAGACATGTATTGGTTTCCATTACTTCCCTAGGCCTGAAACACACAATTTTCAAATTCCCTAACTTCCAGGTTCTCCATGACCATAGGAACCCTGATTAAATAATAAGAGAGTAAGCCTAAGCAGGGGTTGAGAGACAGAGATGGAGAAGGGAGCGGGGCTAGGAGGGAGGAAGGTATGATCTGCTTGCTCACCTCTCTGACGTACTGGTTACCATCTCCAAAGCAGAGCAGGAGGTGGGGCAGCACGTGGACTACATAGGGCTCAAACAGCTTCCCCAACATGTTACACAGCATCTCAAAGGCAAAGAGGGAACCTGGGGAGAGATGCAGCTTTAGCACAGAGCACAACACTAGGAGAGACGTGGGCAATATACTCTCTTTTAACATGTGGATGTACTCTACTGTAGGGATCTGCACAAAGGTATGCGATTTAACAATACTGTTAAAGGGACTTTGTTATTACTATTCACACAAATGACATGAATGTGTTTTAAAGGGATAATTAATGTGTTTTAAAGTTTTTCTGTATATCCATTTCATTTATTTTAGGTTAGGCACAATATAGAGAACACAAGAACCTTGTGTTATCCTAGAGACAAATCCAAATGCTGTCTGATGTCATTATACCAGCAAATAATTTTGTAAATCTTAATGTAATGATAAAACCTTAATTTAATAATTAAGGTAAATAAACAAGTTCAGGAACAGCAACTTAAAGGCACAATCTGCAAGCAAGGAATTACAACACCGTTGTTTTGGTTTGTAAGTTGCCTCAGTCACTGAGCTCCCCACGTTTGAATGGCTTTTAAAACTTTTGTTAGGCAAAATGCTTCCAAAACAGCCACATCACGTGTGGGGCGACGCGGCCGTTCAAACCAATCGTGAATTGTGCCTTTAAAAGATACTAGAACATAGCCTATGGTTCAAAACATGTAAAAAATAAAGTTAAAGAAACCTCCCTCACCTTCTCTCCGTCTGAAGTTCTTCTTGTCCTGGATGGCGTCGGTCAGTGTGGTCATGATGTCCTGCTGTTTGAGGGCCAGGATGCCCAGGCCTTTGACCAGGCCGGCCAGCCCGTAGGCCGCTCCTTTCCTCTCCGCGTACTTGTCGCTCTCCAGCAGCAGCTGCAGGAGGTTCCTGACGATCCCTGCAGCGTCCTCCTTGATGGCTGGGACCAGCGGGGGTAAGCAGCCCGCCACAGACTCCTGGACCTGATGGAGGGACGATCAGAGAACATCACGAGATGTTGGCGCATAAATACATGGAACGAGGCAAAGCAGCCTGGTGGGGTACGGGTGTGGTTCATGCTTTTATTGTCTTAATGTTTGCCACCTAGCAAAGTCTCTGCTTAATCATCATTTTTAAATGTCTGGCAACGGAAGAGGGGAGAAGGTGTGGTGTTCTGTGTCCTTGCATTTATTTTTCTGTGTTGACTTTTTGTGTTCTTAATAGCTCAGCTGAAGCTAATTTTTCAGATGTATCAAATGAACATTAACGACTACATAAGAGATGTCCAAAGATGCCGGACGTGTACATTACCTGTTGGGAAGGCGTGGAAAGCGCTGTGATGAGTTTTGCAACGATGGGTTTGACCTTGGGGTCACTTTTGTCCAGATGTTTGGCCAAGGAGCCCATGAGGATGACCACGCTCTGACGGACAGAGTCGTAGCTAGCGTCCTGGGGGGCGTTCTTCAGGAACTCCTCAAACACTGGCAGCAGGGAGCTCACGTTGTCCTTGAAAACAAAGCCAGGGAAGTGTAGGTAAACAGGACTACATGGGTGAATTGTTTCGATTTTCTGAGTTAGGATGACAATCACTCTGATAGTACAATAAATGCACGACATTCTCAACTAGTTTTGCTGTGGTGCTATAATGGGTAGAGTCTACACAGAAGTACAAATGACTCGCTACGCCGTAGCCACCTACACCACAGCTACGCCGACACCTTGTTGCAGAAGTACAAACAAACGCAGCGCAAAGGGAAATGCAAGACGCTAAAGGGTAAATATACAGTGTATCCATTTGCTTAAACAGTGAAACACAATAGGTTGAAGAGAGGAGGCAGTGAGCCGTACCTTTCCGTGTGTATTGAGAGCTGAGAGGGCAGCGTCCAGCATGCAGCGCCGCACGTCTGGGTGGCGGTCATTCAGAGCATCGGGAACGAAGAAGAGGAAGAGAGGGGTGACCTGAGGCTCATCCAGGTACTGGGACAGCTTGTTCAGAGCCAGGGCAATACCACACCTAGGGAGAGAGAGAGAGAGAGAGAGAGAGTGTGTGTGTGACAGACTCCTTTATACACAATTCAAAAGACTGGAGAGTAAACACAGCGGTTGACATGTTAAAACCATCAGTAGACGCCTGCATAAGTCATTGGTGAGCAGACCTGGGCCAGATAGTAGCTGCAAATACGTTTTATGGTTTGACTGAAGCCCCTTTTCGGAGAAGATTCGTTTTCAAGACACGTTTCAAGTCTGTTATTTAAGCTGTCATCCCAGGACTAAGGTAAGAGCAATGATCACTTCACACAAGCTGAAGAACTTTACTATCTATCTAAAACTACAGAGACGGGCCACAGAGGCGGCCACAGAGCTTGTCCCCTCTGAAAAGCACCTTTGATATTTTTTAACCTCGATTTTATTTTTTGGCCTCTAATTTGTACTGGCTCCTTAATCTCTCTGTAATCCATTGGCTAAAGATGAGCCAGGGACAAACGTGGCAAACGTTTCCTTGAATGTCTTTACAGACTGCAGTTGAGATTCATTACATACAGACCTCTCCCATCATAAAATGCCAACAGAATCAAAGAACAAAACATTCAGGGATATCCATTCCTGCTGGACTAGTTTCTCCTTACGGACATTTTACAGGGCAAATAACTGTAAGTAAAACAAATAAGGTGTGCATAGTCTAGTGTACTCTACCTTCTTCTGATAAACTAATTCCATCCCCATAGAGCTTTAGCCACTTTAAAGTGACAAATGGATAAGGTTGGTCATAAAGGATAAATACATGCAAGAAATCTTAATCATAATATCTCCTTGAGAATTTTGTTGGGTTCTCTTACCTGGCCTCCCATTTGTCCGGTGGAGCTTCAGAGATGACTCTGCCCAGGGCATCCAGCACAGGTGGTGGTCTCTAGAAAACCAAACAGTCATACTTTGAGGCGAGGTCACCGACAGTATTCAGGATCTATTCAGAGACTGGCAGTGTGCAGGGTCTTACATAGAGCTTCTGGTGGTAGAGCTCAGTGAGCTGGCCCAGGACCGCAGCAGACTGCTCTCTGTACTCGGACACAGCGCTGGACAGAGCCTCGGCCCCGGCGGAGCGGACGGCCTCCTCGTGGTGGGTGACGTCTCCGATCAGCAGGGAGCAGAGCTCGGGGACCACCTCCAGACACAGAGACTCCCACAGCCTGGTGACAGAGGGAGGAAGAGACCCAGTTTGGCTTTTGGACTGTAACTTCAACCTGACTCTCAATGTAGCGATTCTAATGTGCAGAATGTACATGTTAAAAACATGTTCAAGAATAACCCAATTAAACTGTCAAGAGTTTAAATCACTCATTGTCAAACAGTCTGGCTTTTATTAATGGAGGGAGAGAGAACGGCAGATCAGAAACACACAAAAAAAAGCAGGAAATCTAGAATAAATAATCATTTTAATATCCTACTAGAAATGAATGTGAATTGTGTGGCTGGAGAAAATGAAAGATGTAAAAGCAGCACATACTTCTCAGCCAGGGCTCGGCCCTCCTCCTCAACATCAAACCTGGCCACCCAGAGCCGGCGCAGCAAACTCAGCCCGCTGGCCTCCGAGCTGTCTGTAGGCAGAGCAAACTCCATCTCCAGCAGGCCCTGGACGCAGACAAACAGGACGATAAAATTATAATACAGACGGCACATATGGCAACGTAGTTTGAGACAGAGAGCCAGAGAGAGAGCCGAGTTCCTCAGATCCACAACATTGTGACCGTGGTCTGAAGCTCACCCTGAGAGCGGCGTCGCGCACGGAGAAGCAGGGCGAGAGCAGAGCGTCCAGCAGGACATCGATCTCCGGCTGCTCCGCCACGGTGCAGCCTTTCTCCCCTCCGGCGCTGGCGCACAGCGCCGTCAGACACTGGGACGCCAACACCTGGAACACAAACGTTACGTCTTATCGGACCTGCGGTCTTCTAATATAGTGTGTGTGTGTACAAATGGGCAGTGAGGAACGGAGGTTCCTCGGCCAGGGATTTCACTGAAAAATGACATCGTTGAAGTATTTATGTGTACCTGGAGTCTGGGGGTTGCCGTGGAGATGATCCGGGTCAGCAGCCGTAGCATGCCGACACGTGGAAGCAGCTCCGGTCCGTTCTGAGACAGAAACATGGTGGTTACTGGACCATTAAACAGTCAAATAAATAGCAACGCAAAGCACACCGCTGCTACGGCAGGTATTTACGCACCAGTGGTTCTGGTAGAAGGCTGCCAACCGGTGTGATAAAACCAAGGAAAACAGTTAACAGATAAATAGTGGGAGCTTAAATAAATTGCAACAGAGCGCAACTATTCCCCTTTTATTGTTCAATGACTTGCAGCAGTCTGCACTCTCGCTTGGCTGTCTGCACTTGCTTCGTTTTGCACAAAAACACACAGCTGACGGAGTTGTAAAAGGCACTATCAAGAACACTTATTTCACCACTCCTGCTGCTACGTAAAGGTCACAGACGAAAACGCTACGCAGGCCGGAAGGTCTAAGAGAGAGGTCTCGGCCCCTCACCTCGTCGATGAGCGTGTCTGTGCTGTCCGTTTCAGCCCGGAGCTGGGCGTGCTCGTTGACGACCTGCAGGGCTCTGGTCATCAGGCTCTCTGCCTCCTCGGTGCTGTCGGAGGACTCCCTGAGCATGGTGTTCAGGAGGGGGAAGCAGAAGGAGAAGGCTGGGGCAGACAGTGGAGCCATGTCTGGGGGGAAAAAAACAAACAGGAGGGCAGTAAGCGCTACAGCACAGAGTCAGTTTTGTGTGTTTTGTTTGCATACAGTTCCTACATTTTTAGTAGTTAAATTCTTAATTAAAACGCATTTCAAATCCATAACTTCATCAATCAAATCCAACCATCTATGTTCACCTGTGACATTCTTTTCGTTGAAAAGCTGAATTGGGTGCCCAGTGTGTTGTTTTGGCTAGAAACAATTATCACTTGATACTTACATAATCAGTAACTTTGACATGTGGTTCATTATCCCTTTAAAAGACGCTCATAGATCTGCCAGCCGCCAAGCTTGATGTTAAACAGAGATCGTTTCCGTGACATTTACAAAAACTTAGGACCGGAAAGCCCGACTCTAAAACCTTCGCTGCTTTCCCATGACTATAAGGAGCCCGTTCTCACCCCCAGTCTTGCCCTCTCTGTGAGGGACAGTGTAGTTATGCAGCAGCAGAACAGTGCGCTGGGTGGCTGTGTCCAGGTCCTCCTGTTCCCAGGCCTCGTCCAGATCACACTCTGGTTTCAGCAGCCGCAGGGTCACGTGTCCCACAAGCACAGCTGACAGGTGACAAAATGGTTGGTACAGATTATAGACAATGGCTTAGCTACACTTCAATACTGAGACGTATTCATAGCCATCTTTCCTGATGCAACAATGAGAAGAAAGCCACCGTGAGGAAGAGAGAAGGTCGCTGTAATCGAGTCAGGTCATGTACCTAGAGAGTGAAGGTGGTTGGGCATGAGGCACACTCCTATGTCCAAGAAGACCTGCTTGAGGCGTGGAGCAGCCAGAGGGGAGTTTAAGAGGGGCATTAGGACCTGGAGGACGCCAGGGAGCTGCCAGGCGATCTGGGGTGGTCTCTCGATCAGAGCTGCCTCCAGCAGGCCTACCGTACACTGCAACTCCATGTCCAACTAGTACCAGCAATACATAAACAAGGGTCAACGGGTGGAAAGGAACAATGTCACGCTCAAGACATGACATTACTCGAGGTTTTGAAAAGCTGTTTGAGGAAACTTTGAACATTTTGAAACTATACCCCTTGAAGTCTCTTGCGGATGGAGGCCTCCTTTTCAAGCTGGATTTGCATCATCTCCTTTTGTTTGCTGGTCAGCTGCACCTCGTCTTTTATGCCTTTCTTCTTCTTTATCTCCTGCAACACCAGAGAGGAGTGGATAAAGCACAGTCTATACACAACACCAGTACAAAACTACTGATGGTCTAATGATAGTTGTACCTCCTGCAGTTCCAGCTCAATGATCTGCTCCTTGTAGGAATAGGCCTTGTTCTCCCTCTTAATGTTGCCTTTCTTGGTGCTTTCCTGTTGGGCGCTGCAACAGGTGTAAACGGTGAAAGTAATTCATGTTGCGTAATGGTAAAGAGACATGCAATAAAAACCAGACCAGACACGGGATAATAACATCCCAAAGTCCCAAGAAGCTAGAGTCCCAAGAAGCTCAGACAATCCCAGGGAAGTAACTGAAAGTAAATTTAGTGTACCTTTCTTTAACTGACAACATGACACCATCTAAACCACCCTGTTGGCATAAACCCCACCCATCTGGTACCCCAAGCAGTTTAAAACAAAACCCATTAATATTAAAATTATTTTGAACTAACTAACTTTTAACTGCGAGCTCACAGTCCTAACGGCCGGTCTGCTACCTCTGGATGATGCTCTTGTCGTAGAGCTCTCCCTCGGGGGTGAGCATGATGGCGTACTCCTCCCTGGTGACGTGCAGCAGAGCGGGCCGGGACAGCCACTCCGTCACGTGCTCCATCACGCGTGGCAACAGCTTGGTGGGGGAGAGAGCAGACAGGGCGCCCACCGCGTTCCTCACCGCCTGGACGCACACGTACAGGGCCAACCAGACACACCCCACCGTCAGGTCAAACACACCACAAAAACTAATGGACCAGATAAGGGATACATAATGATGTATGTGTGTACTTGAATTTTACATTATAAATCAATGTCATGATAATCATATGTTTTTTTCCCCCCAATATTGATATATATGACAATATGGCTTATGAATGGGAAATCACGTTATATAATCAAATAACAACAAACAACAAAATTAAAATAATTTTCCTTCCAAAGTATTATACCTCATTTTGTCAGTTTTTAAATAAAGTTTGCTTATTATCGTCAACTTAGAAGACAGAATTGTGTATAATAATATCACAATATTATCATATCACATCATGCCACTGAAAGACGATAAATGATAAATTCTACATGGATGTAATATGAGCATGTGGGCATCACTGAGACCTGATTGTCAGCGTTGATCTCCAGTAGACATGGCAGGATGCTCTCCAGGTTTTTCTCAATGAAGTCCTCTGCCTTGATGTTCATGGAGGACAGCAGCAGTGGCCAGAGGCTGGGGCGAGCTGCCACTGCACCCAGAGGAGAAAAACAAGGGAAATGGATATCAAAGACCTTGATCAAGGGGTGATCACAAGGGGTGCTCCCGTGAGGGTGGGGAGTGACGAGGAAGGGATGAAAGCATGGGGGTGGGGTATCTTTGGGGTAATAAGGGTAATGACGGTAGACTGGAGTCTCATTACAGCGTGCGGTGCGTCACAGTGCAGACTTCCTGTACCTATGGAGGGGTGATGAGTGATGATGAGGACCTCCATGGCCATGTTCTTGGCCTCGGTCGGGTCGCCCCACTGGCCGGCGCCGGAGCAGACCACGTAGAGCGCCTCCAGCAGGACACGAGGGGGACTGTAGCTGCGGCCCAGCTCAGTCAGCTCTCCTGCCTCTGACACCAGTACATCCTGAGGCAGCACCTGAGGACGGTCAACAACATGCCGTCAACTAACAGTCTTTCATCTGCCGGCCATAGTAGCCGATTGATCGTAGAATTCACAAGCCACTTTCAGTATTTCACCAAACAAATTAATAGAAATCATCGTAAAAATTATGTCAAAGTGGCTGGTGGAATAAACAAACCGCATCAGCCACATCCAAAACTAAGCAAGCAGATGAGGCAGTTTGACATCCACTGACACATTCAATTGTACATTTCCTATCAGGAGATTCAGCTGTTTGTCACTTCATACTTGATGCTTGTTTATGACCACGCGGAGTTCTCCTAGAAGGCCGTGGGCGAGGCTGGATCCGCCCAGAGAGGAGAGAAGCTTCCTGACGGTCTGCTGTGCCCGCTTCCGCACGCGCCACACCCGGGACAACAGCACCGCCACTATGGCACGGTGGTACATCCTACCAAAACAACACAACACCGGGACAACGAGAGACGTTAAAGCACTGAGAGACGAAGATTCTGAGGGGTTTACAATGATAGACTGTGACAGACACAATGTGTAATACGATTAAAATCAGGGTTTTTCCATCTATTAAAAATAAAATCACACTAAATGGCAATTATTACAAGTAATAATCCATCATACACAATAGGCTGTTTAGTCAAGCAATCTGATTGGTCAAAGATGTGTTCCAACCATGGTGATAATTACTATAAAGCCAGCTAACCATGATTTACTGGTTGCCATCTGAGCTCTTGCGGAAGTCAAGGAACTAGTTGACAATCTTTCCTGTTTTACTCTGTTATTTATGTACACTATTTTGGAGAGAATTGTTCAGACACATGCGTTGGTAACCGTTGTTTAAAAGCCATAACATTGAGGATGTTGTTTACTGTAATCACCGGTATGATGCTTGCTACCCATTGCCATCACCAAAACACTCCCAGGTACTACTGGTATAATAACACCCACCCAAATTATGGTATGCATTATAAAACATATCTAAATACCCACCACGCTTTCAAGCATCATAATATCAATACAGTGCATTATCCAAAGCTTATAGGGTCAATCACAGTGTATATATAGCCTCTGGGTGAACTAACAATATGTTTGCCATCACTTAAGACCTTTTTGGGCCAGGAAGAACTCAAACAGCAGGATATGGAAATGACCAGGAAAGGCAGACTCACTGTGATTTGCTGGTGTTTAGCCTATGGGCATGGTCAAGGAAGAGCCTCTCACACAGCATCAACACAGTGTGCAGAGCTGGAGACACGAGAAGGAGAACACAGATCATTCCATGTCTTGATATATTTCAAATCACTCATATGAACCTTTGCGCTTATGACGGGGAGGTATTAAAATTGGCCTTACTTTCTTCATTGGCTTGGGAGAGGAATTTCTCCGTGGTGAATAGTGGCTTCTTCTCATCCAAGACCAGGTTCCAAAAGCTAGTAAACTTTGCCTCTGCAAAGACAAAAAGGAAAAAGATCCACATTATGCCCTGTTCATGTAGACACCCTGGTCAATAGCGGGCTCCATGAAGAAAAGCCATTCTTGGTTTATCACTGCCAACCATGCCAGTCTCACCTGTCTGTGTCTCCAGCAGAGCAAGACGACTCAGGAGAACAGAAGCAGCCACGCCTTCTGCAAGCAGAGCTTGCTGGGAGTTCTGGGCTGCAGCCTTCTCCACCGTTTGCAGGAGCTGGGGCACCAAGTCTGAGGCTTGTGCCAGCGTGTCACCTGCAGAGCAGAGGAAGGGAGGTGTTACGTCCTCAGGAGGGTGATGAGTCAAGCACATAAGAGACAGTTTGACCCAAAACATCTGCACACATGACAAACTGTGGCTGTTGCTGACCTTTGAAGGCCCCCAGCGCGGCCTGCAGGTAGGCGTGTCGGACAGGGGAGGTGGAGGTCTTGAGGGTGAAGGCTTTCTTCAGCCAGTCAAGCAGGGCCGTGGGGACTTCCACGGTGAGACGAGCGCTCCACTGGGAAACCACAGACACGGCATGCACCAGGGTCCCCTCATGAACTACAGAAAACAGGAAAAGACAAACAATTAGCATTGGAAAACTGCATTGTGTCTGCTTTAAGTATTTCCAGGGTTTGGGACATAAACTGATGTTATGGGCCCTATTTATGACATATAAAGGTAACGGCCCCATAGAAAGACATGATAGGGAGGGATGGATGATGGGGATGATACCTTCTTGTTGTAGATAGGGGATGAACATCACAGCGACTGCAGAGCTAAGAGTTTGGCTGGAGGTTCCCGACACGGCATGATGGCTGCAGCTGGCAATCCCTACAAAAACAACGTCACAAACAAAGTGAAAAATTACAAAAGCAGGACATGGTTACATCATTGCTCGCACTAGTATCTTATGGGTGCTTTATGAAGAGGGATGAGAGCTCTCTCAAAATCCCATTACCTGACAACACACTCATCTTCTGGGCGACAACCGTTAGCTTTCCCTCTGATCCTGCAACCACAAATAGAGCATTATGATAGGTGTCTGGCAGGTGTAAACTGTTTCAGTTGACCTTAAGTGTCTATGAGCATAGACAGCCACATACAACGTCAGAGACAACAAAATTCAAAAATCCTTCAGACAGATTATTATTATTATCATTATCATCATAATTATGATTTCACCTCCGAGGATCTTGAAGAGGTGTGTGACCACATCCTGCACAGCGGTGGGGTCACTGCACTGCTGGCTCAGGTTCTGCATGGCTTGGACTGCCTGCTCCATTAGCTGGGGGTTGTTAGCCTTCAGCTGGCCTAGAACACAGAGCACACCCTCAATACACACAAGCCAAGCAAATAAGTAGGCAGGCCTGGGTTAAATCATATTTATCAGCGTGAATTTTGTGTGTGTAAAGTTGTTAGAAGTAGAAGACAGGTATGTTAAAATGACCACGTCAACATTAGATTTACTCATTGTACTCATTACTCATGTTTCACTCATTGTATTAATATATAAACTTGAAATCGATCACATAAGATGAAAAAAAAGCCATAAAAAATCTGTGAAATACTATTGGTAATAAACAAACACACACACACAAACACATACATACAACTAAGCTCTAAGATGACCCAGCGTCTATAAAGGTCTTACTTGCTATGGCCTTTCCAATATCCATGGCATACTGACTGAGGTCGAGGGTCACTGAGGCCAGCAGGCACGAAATGGCTGGGAAAACACCAGACAATGTTTACACCAAATATAAAAACACTTTAAATAATAACTTTAAATAATCAGATGATGGGAGAGTGAAAGCATCTCACTCTGCATGGCGTTCTCGGGGCTGCGGAGCAGGGTCTTCTGCAGGGCCGGGAGAAGCAGCTCCTTGAACTCAGAGTGGGACAAGTGGCGCAGTAAGGAGCCGCTTTTGTTCAATACGTGTTGCTGTGGCTTTGTCTTGCTCATGAGGACAGACTTCATGTACAGGTCCAGCAGGGCACTCTGAAAACAGCAGACAAGGGGTTCCGCATTGTTATTAAACATTTAGGGAGCACATGTTCCTCAGAGAAAGTGTCCCAGACACTCATGATTGCAGTGGAAAAATCCCAAAACAATTAAAAAGACACACCTTATGCTTGTCAATGGTAGCCATGTCTTTCTGGGCCGTGCAGAAGTCCAGACACACCCCTAGAAGGGCCAGATGGATGGGGCTCTGTTCCAGACTCAACAGTGTGCCGATATACTGATCTACCAGTCCAGGGTTCTGGTGAACACAACCAAAACATGAAAAGTATGTAGGACAGTGGTTCTCAGCAGGTGGGTTAGGACCCAAAAGTGGATGACGAGATGTTTTGACAGGGGTCATGGACAGCAAACAAATTCCAATGATGAATCGTGTGTTATCCACCGTATTAGGTTGTGACTTCATGTAGATAACAGTTTAGTCAATGTGCAAAACTAGTTCAGGACCACTGGTTTAGTATAACATATCTATTCTTATAACAAGGTAAAACCTGATCGGGGGAAATGAATGCCTTTCCCCAACAAGGAAAAACTGCTTGCTTGTACTTACTTCCTTCCACAGATGGTAGAGGTTCTTCAGGCCTGACTTCAGAGCCGTGGCCTGAGCCCCTCCCACCACCTCAGCCAGAAGTAGACTCTGCACCTCCACCTATAAGAGGAGACAGCAGGCTAGTGGGGTGATACTATAATACTAGCATCCAAGGTGAGCAATGACCACTAGCCACCAGCCAAAAGCTGGTAGAATGTGACTGTGTCTGGTGGGTTTGTCTACTCCACAAACCTATTTGGCTGGTAACTTGCTATCATTCAGAAGTGATATTCCAAAAAATTATGTTTTGGTGGTGTGGAAGAATTGTATTTATGAGAATTGCAAAAAGCTAAGACACTCATGGGAATTGTATTCATTATAACCAAAACAGTTTAAAGTGACCTTCCTACTTATCTAGCGGCCTGGGTGCCTAGCACCTGTTATGTTCCCAGGACACAACTCCAAATTCCTTTCCCATGCAACCCGTTTGCTGTTCTGTATATAGAGGTCCAGGCATCACGTGAACCGTTTTGTTTACACCGTCATGTTGACAGGAAAAACGTGAGCAAAAATTAATGGCACCAGCATCGATTTCAAGAGGTGAGAGTTCACTGCGTACTTTAACTCCAAGGACATTGAACGCAATATTGCAAAACTTGATAGACATTAATTAACATTACCGATCCTTATAATGCCTCCGGGTGCTTTTCACGAGTAACAGCTGGAACAGACAACGTTCCAGACATGCAGTATCCAGACATCTACAGTTACATGAACAACTTTCCCTCGTCCTACTCTGGAGAGTCTTTGAAAGCCTACATAAGCCTGGAGGGGTGCAAATGGACGAAATCTGGATTCGTAACTGTCATTTCATCTTAGTTAACGTTAGCATAAGCAACGGGCAGTGTAATGTAATCGGTGTGCTAACTTGTATGTAGCATTAGCTATTTTACCAAGAGTTAACTACATTATCAGTGTGTGAATGAATTGAATGAAGCAATACTCCCGCTTTCCTGCCAATATGGCAGTGTTTTCATTTTGTTGAATGCCGGGATTGCGTGATCAACTGCCAGAGCTCTATAGACCTGCTCCCTGTCCTAATCTTTGGAGAACTGCTATGTGTACTTCTCCCCATGCTACATGAATAAATTCTTGTAGATGGAAGACTGGACTACTGTTGATTTATTGACTATTGGTAAAGACGTTAGGAAGAAGACATTATTCCTCCACAATAATAAAATAATTTTAAATAACAAAACAGTGTAAAGTGGATTGTGAATTTTGGAGTAGATCATGAGAAAAACACATTACTAAAGAATTGTGTGACGGTGTATAAGAATGACTACTGAGAAGAGAATGAAAAGATAAATAGATATATAGTCTGAATTAAAGGGGTCAGACAGCCTTGCACTCACCATTTTCTTCCAGATGGGTCCCTGTCTTTTCTCCGGAGTGGAGAATGCTTTGCGGACTAAAAGGCAGGTCCAAGACAAGCCGGTGAAGGCTGCAGAGCCTGTGCTCTTACTGAGAACATAACACAAAACACACAGGCCAAATGAGAGAGAGAGAGAGAGAGACGGCATGCCCCAAACATCGTTGACCAGAGTCAATACGTGGCCCACGTATTTCAAAACACGTTTTGGAACACCCGTCACCACTGCAGACACGGGGGGATGGGTTCTAACTGTCAAATCCCATCTGATATCTCATGCTGTATGATTCCTTGCTTATGAAAGGTAAGCTAGAACACCTCATTTCTATACTGTGATCATTGCTAAACAAACCACAGGTGATGGTTATAAGGCTGACGGTGCCTCTGTGATGACTAACATTCACAGTGATGCATGTACCTTTGTTGCGCACCGTGTTGTTTAAAAATGCACTCCTACAAATCTGGATTTAAAAACCCTCGATATGAATCCCCAGGCCTTACTTGGCTTCTCCATTTTTGCTGATGATCCCACTGTTGAGGAGGCAGTGGAGGAGGCTGGTTGCTAGGATGTCAGGCTGATTCTCAGCCAGCAGAACAATGACTGAGAGGAGCTCTCTTCTTGATGCAGCATCCCTGAAACGCACAAACATCCATCTGAGTACTCAGAGAGTAACTTCAAAAACCCAATTTAAGTAAAGATATTTTGGCAAAACATCCCTCTGTCTGCAGTCTGTTTTCCTTGAGATAGCAGACAATGAATAGGTGTACCCACCTATATCTGTGTGGAGTGAGACAGAAGAGCTTGCATAGTCCTTTGATGGCAGGCTCTGGTAATTCTAAAATTAGATGTTGAGAAGTGTTAGTGTTTACCGCATCATTAGTTCTGATAGAACTGAACAGGAAACAGTGAGGTTAGAACATTCACTTTATACCTTTATTTTTACATTTCTTACCTTTGCCACTTAAACACTGCTTCAACTCTCCAATAACCTCTTTTCGCTCTTTTACACTGGCTGTAGTTACTTTCGTAGCAAATTTCTTCAGTGTGTCTGAAACCTGGAGTAACAGTCATGCTTAGATTAGCAGCACTGGTCAAATTATTTTAGCGAATTGAATAATGAAGAATGCAGGAGGACTTAACCTCAAATCAACAGGTTGTTTGTCAACAAAGATTGACAGGATAGAAATTATTCACAATGACGACTAGCTAACTTATAATGCGCCTTTGACTATGGCTTTGTCAGCAAATCCAAGCATTGCATCCAACACATTGGCTGAAATAGTTTAACATATTAGCGAACTGTAGTAGTAGTAGTTTCCTACCTTTGGAAGGCGTGGCATACTTCATTATCATAATGTAAGGCGACTATACTTGCCTATCCAACTAATGTTACATCAATGCAATAAGAATAACACTTGTTCAGCTACACAATATGAAGTTAGCTCGCAAAGTCCCCACGTCGCCTTCTCTTGTCATCAAAAACAAAGCTACCAGCTAGGTTGTAGCTAGAAGCTAAGGCAGCTGATTAGTGTGGCCAGAGCCACTGGCAGCTACGTAGCACTGTGTTAGCTGTTAGCTCTATGGTCCCTAGCTAGCCAGCTAGCTACCTAGCTCATATGGAATTGTGGCTGTGGCCTTATTTGGACGTGAATACACAGCAAAGTTATTTCTAGGACATAACTATGGCTACTATGAATTTGCTTTAAATGGTGACTGGTTTGAATTCTGTCAAAGGATAGGGAAGTTTTTTTTTAATGCCAACGGCACAAACCTGCGTGTCTGCTGCCATCTTGCCGGTCTTGATGCAGGAAGGACTTGTTGTCACATCCGGGTCATCATCAGCAGTACGGTCACCACGTGGAGGGAGGCGATGGACCTGGATGCAGCTACAGTCATCCTTATGATAAACAAGACTAGGTCAAAACCTAGTATATGACTGGACCGTGGCCGAAAGTCTTGTCAATACAGGGCTTTGAATTGCCAATGGGGAACTCCCAACACTCAACCCATAGCTTGTTTGCATAATGACTTTGCTGTGGCTCAAACTGATGATGTCTTAGTAACATAAGGACCACCTCCAACATATGTTGTGATTTTCTGTTTATACCTTTATGTCGTAATATCTTCTAAACTAGCACAGCACAGGCTCTCCTCCATCTTGTCCATGGTACTTTTGGCTCCTGCCCTCCATCTGAATTTCTCACGTCATTGGAATCATGTGACTACAAACGTATGGTGTAACTTCATCGCTGTGTAAAGTTTGATTTCCACAATATGACATCCAATTAATTCCAAATATGGATTAATCCAATACCTTATTTTTAGTGTGAAACACATAGAAATGAAAATTCCAGAATATAGTTATTGCATTTGAATTAAACCTAATACACAAAGAAGAACAACAATTTTGTATATTTTGGAGATAGATTATACTTTCTTTATCGTTTTATTATAATTCAGCTAGTATTAGTTAGTTAGTAGCTTCTAATCAATTGTGCAAAAAATGGAATGCATCAACACATCACAAATGAAGTCCTTCAATGACACTTTGGTACCAAAACAGAATTTATTTGAGTAATCAGGGTAGAAGTGAGTAAGCTCACTATTCATAACTATTGACTGTTGAACTGAGAGGAGAACAATGTGAACAGACACAAAAAAGGACAATTTCCAGAAAGTATGGCTTTGGTTAAATAACATTCTACTAAAATGATTTGAACAGACAATCGTTACATGATCTCTTAAATAGAACGAGAAAAGATTTAAGGCTCTGGAATTCCCTGAAAAAGACGAAGGCCCAATATGTATTGCTTTACATGAATAACAATGTAAAAAGCCTACAGACCCAACCCCGACGGTCATACAGTAGATGCTACTCAGATGCTGAGGGAAATGAGTCATCTTTGTCCTTGAAATGACTCTCAAAGGACCACCAAGCTTTTATTGAAACAGCCTATATTTTTCAGTGGAGTCAACTGAAAATATAGAGATAATCCTGGACTATCAATGTTATCAGTATCTTGCTGGTTTTGCCAGTGTTAAAAGACATTGCATTGATACAATGGCAGAGAGCCTGTTACTTGACAAAAGAAGCCAACATACAAAGTTGATCTTTGTTAATCCACAATTGCATAGTGTTATTGGGATATTACATACACATCCTAATGTTACGGGTTTGCTTTGTGCAATATGTCCTTTAAAAAAGATGAATGAAAATCAGCTTCTCAATACAGTAATGACGCAAATTTGAAAAAAATACCAAAGTATCTCAGCTATGTCTTGCTAGAGGATCTCTCCCTCTCTAACAGAGTGGTTATTAAACAGATGTACATGCCAAGCATGAACTAGAACTGACCAGCGCTTTGCTTACAACAAAATGTGGTTGCATCAAATATTTACAAAAAGGTTTCAGGATTCAGTCAGTGGAGAATTAGGCTGGCGACAACCACAGAAACAGCAAAAGCTAGTTTAATCGAGCGGTTCTTGTAACAAAACACTCCCAATGTCATATACAGATAAAGCTATCCTAGAAGTTCCACTTTGTACTGCATGCACTGCCCATGAACACTGACAAACTAGTGCCCCAAAGAAAGTGTGGCAAATTCAAATAGTGTTCTCGTTTCTTCTGTCAAAAGACAAGGAATGATCTGGGAACGAGTCACTTGAGAAATGTGAGGTTTGTATAGCAATATGCCTATTCAGTTTCTCTATAAAACATTTGAGAGATGCCAGATCGATGCATGATAAAGGACTTCTATAATGGCTACCGCAATAGATTTAGCTTCCATTGCTGTATTTTGGGATAGTCTGACTTTGGTTAATAACAACAGGTCACTTCAGTGACAGTATTTCTGGGATCCTGGTCTTTATAAATGTGTTAAGTTGATTCACTCGGGTTATCTATAAAAGAAAACACAGCTTTCCCTCTGACGCGCTGACATTAATATGTTTGTCATACTGAGGACTATGCTTTTTCCAAAATGAATGTGATCGAGTATATCCAGGTCTGAGGATGCTGCTATGAACTTCACAAGTACAAAAATAAACATGAACACTGACTCAGCCTATTTCCAGTCAAAGTGACAATGACATCATGAGTTTGTCCATCGGTTCTGTTCTCCTTGACACAATGGAAAAAGAGGGGGAAAAAAGTCTTCAGATGCCTTTTCCCCTCACCAGATGGAAAAAGGCCTTATATCATATGGTTTAAAAACAACAACAGGTCAACTGCTCCCTGTTGAAATATATTGAATTTTAAATGATTTCCAAAAAGACACACTCAACCAGTGAGCAACAACCTCAAACACACACAGTATTTCATGTGTTCCTACAGTGTTCAGTAAGCTTTTACCCCATCTATAAAGTAAAGATAAACTAATAAGTTTTAGAAGCACTCTATTCCAAGAATCACAGAGAGGGCTGCAGGCCTGGACCTGTAGAAAACGGCCATTACACTCCAGGGGAGGAAGATTTATTCCCCTGCATATCGCTGCTGTCGCGGAAATACCTTGTAACTTCAATTTTCGGTGATTTTCATGTTCCTACTTGAACTGAGAGTTTACATGGTCCTTTACAGATTAAGCGAGTTTCACGATCCCAGGGCCCACGAAACCCGTTCAAAACGTATTGTCAAGTTTCAAAAACGCGTGGTTTTAAATCTGACAATAAGAGCGCTTTTCCAAATTCCTGAAGCACCGAACTTCTTGAAGATACAGGGTTTTAGCCTGACAGCAACGGTGTACTGCCTTAACTATATGCACATACTTTAACCATACACACTTCCAAAATCATCATCACAATACAGACAACCTTCTTAAGATACAAACACAATCCATCTGATTCACGCTCTACCCGTGCTAAAGACGCATTAACCGAGACACCCGTCTAAGCCCCTCTCCATGTGTAGCGCTGTGCAACACACAGGTATAGACTTTCTCCTCCCTAGCTGAACAGCTTCACGAAGCAGCCCTGGCAGTAGGGCTTGTCGTTTTGCTCTTTGAAGGTGCCTTTGTTCAGCTGCTTGAGGCAGAAGGCACAGACAAAGTGCTCCGGGTGGAACTTCTTGGACATGGCTGTGATGCAGCGGCCGGTGATGGGCTTCTGACAGCCTGAGCAGAGGGAGCCACGGCGCTCGTGGTAGTGAACTTCACAGTAGGGCTGGCCGTCATGTTCAAAGAAACTCCCATTCACAAATGGGGTGAAGCACTCCTGCAGACAGAGGAGGGGGGAGCACAGGGAGATGAGAAGGTGTATTGTGCATGGAGAAATGTACAGAACAGTGTGTCCCAAAGAAATAGCGTTTAGTGTCGACAAAATTGGCCTTCACTAAGGCGGATTCTAAAGAACTTATTTTAGGCAGA
>OMKK01015562.1:2092-37345 GCA_900302305.1 Polymixia japonica | reverse complement strand
TGTGCTGCCGTCTGGTCATGAATTATCAAACTCTGACATTACAGCAGGTCAGCAGAGATGTCGTCCTGCTCCCTTTAATCTCATCCTGTTCACTCACACCTCTTTATCCCTATTTATCCTCTTTATCCCTCTTTATTTATATGTCTTTGTAACTGTTAATCTTCTGTTCTTTGTTTGTTTTTGTTTCTTCCTTTTATTTCTTCCTTCCTTCCTGAACCTCTCTCATTCTCTCTCTTTGTATTCTGTCTGTCCTACCCTGCCCTCTGCTGGGTGCTCAGTGGGCTCCCAGGACAGCCTCCTGGAGATCACCTTCCGTGCGAAGCCCCCCAGCGCGCTCCGTGACCCTCTCAGCCCCTCTTCCTCTTCTGCCACCCTGCCGGGTCTGCTCCACCTCCAGCCCCAAAGCGGTAACGGCTCCTGGGCCTCCACTCTTCCCGGGCCCTGCTCTCCGAGAACCATGGGCACAGACAGCAGCCCTCTGGGGCTCAGCAGCAGCGGTGTGCGGCTGGAGTGCTTCCGCTTCTCCTCCCGGGGGCCGGAGAGCCAGGAGCCGGGCCAGGACCCAGGGGAGACTCCCAGCGACGGCGGCCCGGACGAGAGCTCCCCGCTAGGGGAGCAGGTCCTTGGAGCCCTCGAGCTGCTCCGGTTCAGGGAGTCCGGGATCGGGTCGGAGTACGAATCGAATACGGACGAGAGCGATGACCGGGACAGCTGGGGACAGGGCGAGGGCATAGGGGCAGAGGGCGCAGTCCGTCTCTTTAACGTGCTGAACGCAGAGAGCCCTGCGGACAGCTTAGGGGACGAGATGGCTGTCTAGCGGTCCCGTCGCTGCCCTTTAACAAACCTGCCAGATAGTATGAACACTGTGCTGTCCTGCTCTCCGCCTGAATATCTCTGCTGTCTATTTCAGTTGAATTGGTCTGTTATACACGGTTTGTGTGTTATAAACTGTATATAACTGTGTGTACGTCGATGATCATCGAAGTTATGTATAAGTTTGAATTTCTATGTTTTCTCAGAGACTCGGTGCCATCCCCACTTGCTGGACTTGTTACACTGTGTCTGTGTTGATGGATTAGTAAAACACACCCAGCATGGACAGTCATCCCTGTTGTTTTAAAATGAAGGACTGTGGAGAAAAAAAGTCTTTATGGATATGCTAACACGTTTATTTTGAGCGAAAATCAAAACCTTGCTGTGCTTGCTGTGACACTTAATCTGCAGTGGTTTGAAAACAAGCATGCATTTATCTCACGATTTGTTGTTTTTTCTTTTCCGACATCATGTAAATAGTTTGGCTTTAACCAACTGAATATCATTCAAAACCCAAGAAAGATTAAGCATGAATTGTATTCATACTATTCTCCTTCCTGTTTTATTTCAATAAGATGCGGTCTCTGAGAAGTCTGCTGGACGAGGCTGTTTCAGAAGGAAAGACCAGACTGTAGTGTGCCCTGTCCTTAAGCAGAAATATTTGGGAAGTCCTGCGGTATTAATGCAGAAGAAGAAGAACTTTGTCAATGGCTGCCACTGTAGTGTCTTAGCACTGCTGCCTGCCTTCAGTGACAACACCTAGTTCCTTCCTGTTGTAATGGCCAGCTGTCCCATCAGCTCCAGCAAGCCCATGCTGGCTCGCTCTTTAAATCACTGTATTGGAGACGTGTCTTTGAGCACTTACCAACATCGATAAATATCCCCCTCTCTCTCTCTCTCTCTCTCTCTCTCTCTCTCTCTCTCTCTCTCTCTCTCTATTTTCCCTTTCTACCTAACTGTCCAATCTTTTTATCAAGATTGTTACCCCTCCTTCCCTCTCTTAATACCCCTCACAGTCTCTCTACTGTATCTATCTATCTATCTATCTATATCTCCGCTGACATTTCTTTTCAAGGTTATGCCTGTTCATGTGGAGTGTACTGAAAATGAAAGTGCACTTAGTTTGATGTGTTTCTTTATGGAATTAAATGCCCTTTCTGAAATGTCGCGTGTCCCACCGGTGTCCTCCCTTGTTCAATGCAGCCACTGGATTCCACCCAGTAATGAATTATAAATTGCATACACAACAGCTGTGGAAACGCCACTGATGATTATATCTGGGACATGTCACTGTTGTAGTAATAAGCACTGTTCTCTCACCCAGTTGCTGACCGCCACAGGCTGACCTTTTCAAAATGTCTTCTTCATTGGTATTTATAGTCGGTTTACAGCGTAAGCTCTGTGTGTGTGTGTGTGTGTGTGTGTGTGCTGAAGGTCTTTTGTAAAGGTGATGGCGCTGCGTTACTGCGAGAAGAACAGCACTGGACTTTAGACAGGGTCAGCTCCCATTACACTCACTGTTTCCACAGCAATACCTTGATTGTGTTTCGCTGCGGGTAGACCGGGACAATGCGAATAATATCGGCCATTATCTGCCCACCTCCTGCCACGACACCCTGCAGCTCGATTAGTGCAGACATCGACACAGATAGCGGGCGGCCTCTGTGACATTGCCTCTGCTTTCATTTGCTTAATTATGGAGAAGAGTGGACGTTGCAGCTTCCCTGCATTCACTTCCTCTCAAATCTGTTGATATTTTCCCTTAAAATCCCCAACTAATAGGATTTTTTTAGGATTATGTCAACAGTTGCTTCAATATACATGGAGTGTAATGGGGGGGGTTTTCTATCTTTTTTTATAACTGGTTAATGGTATTCGTCTTCCTGTCTGTTGGTGTTGATGTATTATTCACCTCTTAAATGTAAATTCCACTATATCTGGAATTACAGATTTTTAAAATAACAAATGTGTGTATGAGACACTAGATCATTTATAAAATGTATTTATGAGAACCTGAGGCATATAGGATAATTTATGATGATGAGTCATAAATCTCTCTAAGCTCTTCCTCAAAGATGTAATTTGTAACTTTTTCATGTTTAAAAATCCTGTTGTTGTTGTTGCTATATCGATCATACTCACAGTTACGATTCAACCCAGTCCTGGCCAATGAATTACTCTGCATTCCCTGTTGTACTGAACTAAATTCTGGTGTTGGCGGCAACAGTGTGCAGAAGAAAATTAGTTCTGCGCATAGTAAGTGACTTATTTTATGTAAATGGGAGTTAGGCATAGATAGGGGAGAGCATGGTAAGTTGACACACGGATAAACTGTTCATACCTCCTACATCAGAGGCACTATCTCAAAGATCAAATATCTATTTTGTGACTACATGTTCTGAGCTAAACTTCCTGTTGACGTGGTCAGAGTCACGATAATCTGAGGTGAGCACAATTTTATCATTTTTCACCTTCAAACATTAAAAAAATGGCACTTCACTTTTCATGTAATATAACTTGGTATGAATGTTGCATGTGGTATGAAAATTATATTCTTTTACTGAGTAGAGGAGAAAAATACTTTAGCTGCAGTCCTATGTTAATGTAACCTTGAGATTTATCCAACATTAGCACGCATGTCATTTTGGGGCAAGTTGTCTCAATAACTGGGGCAAGTCATCACATTGAAATTCACTATAACATGTTTTGAGATATAGTAAAAACTAAGCAATTCGTTGTGCATTAGTGTGTTTAAACACCACATCTGTTTTGTTAAGACTTTAAATGTTTAGCAAGTTATCTGCGGGGTTACATTTGATTCCGATTACAATAATTACCAGGAATCAACATGCCAGAGAAGTTGAGTTCATGAGAGTTACTGACATGTTGTTTTGAGTTTTCTGATAACGCTGCATTTGGTTTTGAATTTGAAATAAAAAATCAATATTCACAATTCATTGGTTGTGTTCTTATTTGTTGAAAAATCTGATGTGGCAACTTACCCAACATAGTGTGACAACTTACCCGTAAGTTGATATCTTAACTGAAAGAAGATATGAAGATGTAACGAATAAGATATGTTCTCATGTAAGAGAGAGTGAAAAGTGTGACAATGTGCCCTGGTCTCCCCTAAACAAGTAAGACACAGTGGCAGAAAAACAGAAGAATATGAAAGTGCTATCTTCAGAAACTGAGGGGAGGGGGGCAACTGTCAGACTGACAGACACAAATAAACAAACTGAACTCTGGGAATTGCCAGAGGAGACCCTTAAAATGTATGTACCTCTACTGCCGTACCATGGTCAACTCTGTTACTAAGAGACAGTAAGAAATAAGAGAACATATGACAGTATGATTATGAGTCGAAGGTTCCCCTTTAATTTGAGGTTATTTTCAGTGATTATTGGCCAGCAACGAGCAGGAAATGACCAACTGCGTTTTAATGTTCTCTTTTTGTTCAGAACTGTTGTATATAATTATGAGACTGAAGATGACGTCTGATCTAGACATACAGTACACAGCCTGTAGCTTTCTATAGCACTAAACTACTATGATTCACCAATAGTGTATCAACTAGCTCGTTGCTAGGCTAGCTATTATGCTTGTCCAATTCTTAGCTTTTATATCTAGTCATGTTCCAATGTGTAGACATCTTGTGATAGTGTCATAGTTTCTATATGAAAAAAATCATCTCTGCTTCAGTAATTAGCAGGTTTTCGTCTGCAGGAATGTAAACTCCAGCCTAGCCTTTCTTCAGTAGTGCTTGGTAGCTGCGGACAGACTGCAGCGCTCAGCTTGCCCCTCTGGGCCATAATTGAAACCTTATGTGGATCAGGTGGAATTCTGGGGCTTCTGGCCTCACCTCAAAATCCCAACCAGTGTTATTTTCTCTTCTCTTTCCTCCAGCCAGAAGGACTCTTACATCAGCCCTCGTTTCCTCTCTCTCTCTCTCTCTCTCTGTCTCTCTCTCTCTCTCTCTCTCTCTGTCTCTCTCTCTCTCTCTCTCTCTCTCTCTCTCTCTCTCTGTCTGTCTGTCACTCTCCTTCACTCTCTCTCTCCCTCTCTCTCTCTGTCACTCTCCTTCACTCTCTCTCTCTCTCTCTCTCTCTCTCTCTCTCTCTCTCTCTTTCCTCCTTTCTCAGAAAGTCACTCCCAGGAAGAGGTCAGTGATTTTTGGTGCTGCATGCATCAACTCACAGTAGATGTGGAATATTCCCTGTGACAGATGGTTTCAAATAAGGAGAAACGACTTGCAAAAGTAAGTATTATTCATATGTTTCTCCCCTGTGACTTATGAACCTTATTCTATTGTTCAGTTTGAATAAAGTTTGTGTCAGTTTATCTCTATTACTGTATCTGGATAATATAGATCATATATACATGACTTAGGTTAAAACACTTTGTTAAAAGATAAGATGTTCTTGTTTTTTTCTATGTCTCTGTTTTATTACAATTCTGAATTTACTTCATAAGTTCTCAGAAGATTAACTTATTCAACTAGAATAACCAGGACCACTGGTCATCATGTCAGAAACAAAACAAAACAAAACATTCATTGTTTAAACACAAATGAACAGAGCACGACAGATAACATTGTGTCTTGGTACTTTTACAGCATAATATATAACATTTTGTGTGTCATATTGATTTTAACGGCCGTCACAACTTAGTTTGTTTTTACTTTTTCGTGCCCTGGAATATTTATGTATAATAGAAAACAAGACATAAGCACCATTATTCTATAGATTTATATGTTTGAGGACCACACAAAACTCCAGAGGCAGCGTTTTGCCAGCCATCCCATGCCGTGGTCATCTAATGCAATCCATCAGACTACACACAGAAACATACTGTCAGGATTTTCCCCCCCGCTCGCATTTTTGGTGAACTCCCCGCATGATTAACTGTAAGTCTAGTAGTTGAACAGTAATCTAAGTTCTGTAGAGCGTACCTGAGTGTGCTGAAGGCATATTTCACTGAGACCTTTACAGGCATTTTACAAGGTAAATAAACCAAGAGCTCATACTACAGGTACTGTGGTGGGAGAGAGCAGGAGTCAGTTACTCGGGGTTACAAGGAGTGCTGTGTTTGTATTTGCCACTGCGGATGTCATCGGGGTCTTAGGAACATTGTGCGCCATGTAGAACCATTTCTAAACCACTGAATACCCATAGTACAACTTCATAGTGTTAATAAGCAAAAATAATGGCAGTAGCATTGTTGTCCATGTTCATCTCACCTTAGCAACACTGTAAAGTCAGTGTTGTAATTCTGATGACATTACATTTTGATTTCTTTGATTATAACTATTTAGGCTGCACTACTAATCTAAACTGCAGATCTACGAAATGTGGTTAATACTAAACTTTCTCTAAAACGTTTCCCGGAACGTTTAGGTGCGAGCTCCTTGAGGTGAGATGATGGTCATCGAGGTTCTTCAGATCAGACACCATGTCCTGTTCATCCTGCTCATTGCCACAGCAAGGTCTCAAGTCAACCCGGGTATATACACTTACATTTACACTTAAACTTTGGGCATTTAGCTGATGCAATTATCCTGAGAGACTTATGTCGACTTAGCAGGTTACGTGTTTTGCTCAAGGACACCTCAACAGGACACAAGGCTCTTGGTGGACACAGTGGGTGCTTCGGGGATCAAACCTGTGACGTTTGGTTTCCTGGATGCTCCCTCGAACCACAAGGCCACCCTGCCTGTCACACATGCCAATCAGTCAATCAGTGATCTAATGACTAAAGGCTAAGGTATAAGCAGGCCAATACAGATATATGGTAGATAAGCTTAAAATTATGTTTATTTTATTTTATTCTATTCCGGAGGGATATGCAGGAATGTTGACATGATGGAGAAAGAAGCAAATTATAGGTGGGTGGGCTGAGTAAGCAAATGTGTGTGTGCGTGTGTGTGTGTGTGTGTGTGCGCGCGCACGTGCGAGCGTGTGTGTCTATGCGTGTGGTTTATCCAATCATCAGACAGCAAATATCCCCAGAACAGACAGCGCTTTCACAGGCGGGGGACATTCAGGAGAAAAGGCTTGTATGTGTAGAGGAAGGCTGGTGGAGGCAGGCTAGCAGAAGCGCAGAGGGAGCTACGGTTTGGGTTTCTTCACACACTGACACAAGCACACACAGACAAACGCAAACACATTTGACTTCTCCACAGAATATTTTCACAGTAAAAAGTTGATCTGTTCTGCTGCTCTCTCGCAAAGTGTGCGTCGATGCGGGTGAATGTGAGACGCTGGCTGCAAACAAAGCGCAGTTTAACTATCAGATAGAGTAGGTGAGAGTAAACAGGGTCCTCCGGTAGGCGCAGTAAGTGGTAGTTCGCTCACTACTGCAAATCACATTCGTGATTGGTTTCAAAACAAAAATACAAAATGTATAAGCTATTTTTTTTTTCATGCTAAAAAATCTTAGTTAGTGTCTAACGGCTGCCAGAAATGGATGAAGTGCAGGCAACTCAACAGACCACTCCCGTCTCGTTTGCTTAGACTGGCAGGGGCACAGTGATGCCTCTGTTTCAGTGTGGAGTCCTGCTCCTGCAGGGAGGGGAAGAGACTTTAAACTCAACACCTCGTGTTTCTACAAATACACGCAAAAAAACAACATATATCCGCACAGCACATGTAGCCCTACACACACACGTGTCCACGTGTTCACTTCCTTAGTCTAGACTACGTACACACTCACTTTCTTTTTATCATTCAATTTAAAACCTGTAACTTGATTATAAAATGCCCACTTGGCGCCTATCCATCCTGGAAGGGGATCCCTCCATTGCAAGATTTCTTCCATTTTTACCTAACTAAGGTTTTTTCTGGGAGTTTTTTCTTGTCTGATGGCGGGTTAAGGTCAGGGGGTGTCGTTTAATTCTTAATTCAGTAATTTTGGGCTTGTAAAGCCCTTTGAGACTATAATGTGATTAAGGGCTATATAAATAAACTTGACTTGACTTATACCCAAAATACATAAATTATTGACACTTGATGTGCTTTAATGTCCATAAGCACGTTGTTATGATGTGACATTGAGTCTGCTTCATGTACCTGTGTTTGTAGAAATGTGTCGCTATCCTCTTGGTATGACTGGTGGGCAGATTCAGGATGAGGACATCTCTGCTTCCAGTCAGTGGTCTGAGTCAACTGCTGCAAGATTCGGCAGGTATTCCAGCCACCAGGCCCTTCATCACCCCAGTTCCATGGCATCTCATTTCTGAAAGTGATTTGATTAGATTTTTGGGCAAAACCCTCGGGATACCACATTTAAGTATTTAAAATCCTTATTTCCCATGTGGTCCTCAGCAAATGTGATTATCTCTTCTCCATCCGGCTGATGATTTATTTGGGGTGTTTGTTGATAAAACTCTATTGCTGTCTAAAATGTAAAACACTATCTTTGGGGAATTCTCTTGCACATATGAATTAACTAACATGTACAAAAAGACAATGTATAGTAGATGCATCAACTACCTCCTCCATCTTTCCTTTCCTTTTTTGTCTCCTCTTCCATCCATCTCTTCATCCTCTAAATCCTCTCTCCTTCAACCTGTCTTTCTCTCTCTACCTACACTCTTCTTCCTCACTTACTCGTCTCCTCTCCTTTCCTCTCTCCTCTCCTCTGCTCCCTCCATTCCTCCCGTTCTACTCTCCGTTGTTCCGCTCCTCGCCTCCCTTCGCCCCCAGACTCGACTTCGATAATGGAGACGGAGACGGGGCGTGGTGCCCTGACATCATGGCAGAGTCAGACGGCCTCAAAGAGTATCTGCAGGTGGACCTACGTTCGCTACACTTCATCACACTTGTCGGCACCCAGGGTCGCCATGCCGACGGCATGGGAAACGAGTTTGCCCAGCGATACAGGATCAAGTATAGCCGTGATGGCAGCAGCTGGGTGGCCTGGCATGACAGGAAGGGCAGGCAGGTGAGTCAATGAAGATATTGTATTACAGTACATGGTTATAGTATAGTCTTGTAGCCAGAGGTCTTATCCAATTACTTGCAGTGTAAATTGGTGTATTTAAATTAGATTATTAGATTAGGTCATTCCAAAATCTCTACAGCCTAATTGCATTTAAGTAAATAATCTTGGTCACAAGATCAAGGAGACAAAGCATTTTCTCTATACAACTGTATCTCTAAGTGGTTTCCTTGCTAGGCCTAATACACTCCTCTCAGTCAGTTTTAATGATGTTATCTGTCCTTCCTGTGTCAGGTTATAGAGGGAAACAGGAATGCCTATGATGTGGTGCTGAAGGATTTGGAGCCGCCCATCATAGCCCGCTTTGTCCGTTTCATGCCTGTGACAGACCATTCCATGATAGTGTGTATGAGAGTGGAACTCTATGGCTGTGAATGGCTAGGTACGTCTTATCTATCCATTATAAACACTGCAACTTCGTTCAGTTGTTGTAAAAGCGCCGACATCTTTCTCTAGTTCTCATGAAGTCAGTGATTTTCCATTATTTTTGACATGGCCATGTTAAGAAATGACATAACCATACTGTAATTAACTCTTATTATGGCTCTTATGAAAGTATGTCCATTGACTATAACCTTTGACCTTTGACCCTGCCCCTGCCAGACGGCCTGATGTCCTATAGTGCTCCAGATGGGCATCAGATGATCTACAGAGGACTGGACGTCTACCTTAATGACTCTGTTTATGACGGAGCCTCTGCTGAAAGGTGCTGGTTTCACTACTCATTTTAAGAAGGAGAGGCAAACTTTAATTATTGTTGTGTTGAGTACTTTGTGCTCAAATGACTTGAATTGCATCAGCGTTGATAAAGGTTCTGTGGTGTTCTGATTTGCCCCAATTTAGGTGGTTTTTAATCACAATTATTCTAGTTTCTAATTAAAACTGCATGGAAATATGGGCCACATAAGTCTCATGTTGAGCTGAATTATATTGAACACTTAATTATACAGTTAACTTATGTTAGTTAATGTATAAACAAATGTTGAACTAAGACTTAACTAAGGCATGAATACAGTTGTTCATATTTAATAAGCTATTAACTAATACTGAGAAAGAAACTGTACTCATGGTAAATAGGCCATTTATTATACTTTTGTAAATATATTTATTACATTTCTTCCTTCATTCTTTAACTAGTGTTTCTTTAGTAGACGTCGACATGGAAATCAGTAGACATTAATATATGTTTATAAACTCTTAAATAACCTATTTACATGATCTTTTATCACAGCTCTCCTTGCCTCACCAATAGCTTACAAGTTCATGTAAAGCGCTACATTAGGATCTTATGACAACGCTAGATTCATCTTGTCTTCACAAAGGCAAGTATAATACTGATGGCTTACACACAGCTCATTTGGCATTTATTCATGTTTGTTAACTATCTATTTTTTCTCAAGGCATTACATTATACATTCTCAAAGCCTTTCAAAACCTCTGCTACTGGCTCATAGTTCGGCTTGGTCTTTTTTCAAACACTGATATTATCTTATATTACCTATGGTATAAGTACAAAGAAGACACGGGAAACTAATTCTATTAATAGAAGGTTAGTGTCAAAGTGAAATAAAAATGAAAGGAGTCTGTATTATTTATTAGTTGAGTAGCTAACATTTGAGACATCACTCTCAGCACAAACAGAAACGCAGGGTGGAGACTGCAGGACAAGCTCCAGCGATTTTATTTCTGTATTTTATAGTAGAAAAGCATTAAATTCAGCCAACCCACGTACATCTTTGAACGTAAAAGTAGGCAAAGACACAAATAAAGCCACAGAAAACAATTTTTAATGAATGAAATGTATTAAGATCATCAAGAAAGGAACACTAGTGGAAACAAATAACACAAATGCAAAACCAAAACAAAGAACATTTACAGCCATGTGCAGTTTTGTAACCTCCAAGCTTCGTGCTATATGGTGTCATCTCTAGCTCCCGGGCTGAATGGTGTCGATATTACTTCAAGATTACTTTATTTGTCCCTCGGGAAATTTGTACTGGACATAAAGGCTGCCGCATAAAAAATAGCTACAATTATATTGCAGTAACAGACATAAAGTGCGTTCAGATATGTGCAACACAGACCCTCATTTCACACCTTCCTGATGTCCTGAGGTTAGGAGATTCACTGATAGAGGGATGACAGTTTTTATACCTATTCAGGCATCTTTTCCTGTATTTAATTGGAACCCTGTAGCGTCTACCTGATGGGAGCAGTTTGTATTGTGAATGCAGGACATGGGAGGCGTCCGCGATAATCTTCCTAGCCTGTTTAACTATAGTCTTTTTGAAGGGAGCATTTGACGGGAGAGATGCTTCCTCGCCCCCCATTACTTTCACTGCTGTGTGGACCAGCCTGTTTGTTTGTGATTTTAATTTAACTGATTAAAATCCGACCCCAAACACCTTGAGTCTGCACAAACAGTAGAGTCGCTGTTGGATCCTGCATACAGAATTCACACGGACATTGAAAGACAGATTACAGTCAGTATGTACACCCACGTATTTGTAAGAATGAACCTGGGTAATACAAGCGTGGTGGAGAATGATCCTCCAGATGTCCTGGATCAAAAATCATTTCTTCTGTTTTCTTAGTGTTTACAATGAGATGATGGTCAACACGCCATTGTACAAACTTTTTAATCGGCAAACTAAAGGCAGAAATGTCAGTGTCTGTATCCATAAGTCCCAAGATGGCAGTGTCGTCAGAAAATGTAAAACACCTGTGTTAATGACTTCAGACTCAGATAATGTTCACTCGGACCTGCTGGGTCCCGTTCGTCAAAAAATGAGTGATACCACCTAATGATATATGGGTTAACAGACATCTGTCTGTGTGGCTGCGGGGTATTAAAAGCAGAGCTGAAGTCTACAAACAGCAGTCTGGCGTAGGCCTTGGGCTTTTCAAGGTGTTGTGAAATAAAGTGTATTACGGTTAGTATTGCATCATCAGTGCCATGATGCAAACTGATGAGAATCTAACTGGCTTGGCTTCAGCTTCCACGCCATTATCTTTTCCAGACGCTTCATTACAAGGTCACGAGGTCAGGGCTACTGGTCTATAGTCATTATTTTTCTGGGGAACAGGCTTTTTTGGAAGCGGAGTAATGATTGCCGTTTTCCAGAGAGGTGGATCTACATGTGAATCAACAGACCTTTGAAAGAGACCCAGGTTGCTGTTAAGTTCCTCTGCACATGTCTTCAAATGGAAAGCTGGCCGGTTGCCTTATTGGTGTTTGTTCTTTTAAATAGTCTTGTGACTTCTCTGGGACTAGTGTCTGTCCTTGGAACACAATCATCAATTGTTATGTTGTTAATGACACTGTCACCTTCTAAAGAGAAATCATGTGAGTGAAACCGAATGTAGAAGTTGTTCAAATCATTCGCCATAGTGTTGTCATCTGTTGTGTGCTGTGGTTTCCTGGTGGGAGTCATATTTGAAATAGATTTCATATTATTTGCAGCTGTGTTGAGTTTCGGGTTCAGCTTAGTAATGTAGGACATATTGTTGGGATACTGTTTTATTGTCTTTCTATGGATTTGTTCAAATCAGACTCATGGAAGATGTCCCAGTCTGTGCTCAAGTAACGCCCCTTCAGAGTAACAGTACTGTTAGAGGACCAGACTTTAACAGTTTTAACAAGAGGTTTTCTCCTCTTTAGGACTGAACATTAGATGGTAATATGCTGAACAGTGTTGTGATCAGAGCTGGACAGCGGTGGTTTGGCTCTCCCTGTAAAATGCGTTCTGGATATTTCCATAGCATCTGTCAAGAAGTTTACTGTTTCTATGTCACATTCACACTGTTCAAACCCAGGTAAAGCCATTTAATTTGCAACGGTTGAAGTCCCCCCGAAATGAGCATGGGAGCATCTGGTGTACGTTACTGTAGTCCGCCACTTGGGCCTCAGTTCTCACTGTGTTTCCACTTCAGGGCACATAAACAGCACAAATCACAGTGTTCCCAAACTCCCTCGCAAGGAAGAACAGAGACTCAAGCATAATAGCTCAATGTAGGGGTTACAATTAGTCTCTCGCGTGGTGTATTGCCTACACCACTTATCATTAATATAATATCTTTAAGTACCATTAATATAATATATTTAAGTACCATTAATATAATATATTTGACGCATTACTCTGCAGAGAGCCAACCATAAAGAGAGGCTAGTGCAGGAAGCTAAGTGGTTATAGAGGGTGTGTGTGTGTGTGAGAGAGAGAGAGAGTTTTGTATGATGAAACACAAAACTTTAGTATATTTTTTCATTGCTCTTCCCATTTATCAGTCTTCAACTGTCCTACGGTGTTTTGTGACAAGTGGTTGGTCAGGCTGGTGACTCACTTGTTCTGCAGGGCTCTCTGGGCACCACAGAGGATCCCAGCCTTTCATGTGGTGGACAGTGATGTTGAAGGGAAACAGCCCCTGCTTCTGAAGAGAGCGCGCTGTGAATGCAATAATGAACACAGTATTAAAAGAATAAACCTTTGAACATTTACATTTATTTCTTAATTTTTTTTTTTTTCCTTCTTCAATATCAAACGATGACACTACAAATCTCTTACTTTGTTACACAATCAGAGATATTGTAAAGCATAGTGTTAGTTGACTCTACCTGCTCATCAAAGTAGGTTTGAACCCAACTCCGCGTCTGAGTGGATTTGCAGTTCATATTTAATTCAAAGGAACCTGGAGAAGACAGGATGTGTTTTAATAGCAAGTGAGATGCTTGTGATGTTAGATGAGGCTCTGAACTGATAGTGACTGAACAAGAAGCAGACAGCTGTAGAGGTTAGTCAGCGACTCTAAGTTGAAATAAATCTGTTTCTGTTCTGTTGTTTACTCATTGTTATATAACATTGTTGCATTCATATAGTACTGTCCTCTGCATAAACTGTAGAATATAGGGCCCTAATATAACAACCTAATATAAATTACATTTTACTAATGCATTTCCTGTCATTATTATCCACAGTCATAGTATATTTCATTGAAAAAATGAATATCTTATCTTTCAAAGGCGCTGTCCAGACATTATACACACACACACACACACACACACATACACACACACACACACACACATACCTTGTGGCTCATTCCAAAGCAGTAGTTCTTGAGCAAGAGTTAATTTTTTATCATTAGAAATGGAATGTTCCAGGCGGAACCTTTTAAAAACACATTTGTGCATGTGAAGCGAACCAGAGTGTGTTGGAGCGTGTAGACTAAGTCGTGTGTAACCTGTAGTCTCTGTATGTGGAGGCCGGTGGCTCCTTCCAGCACCTCGTTGGCCTCGGGGTCCAGCAGACACTTATCAGCATGGATTGGCTGGCTCAGGTCATTCCTGCGGTCCTGCTGGGACCCGTGAAACAACCCAGACACAGAAGATTAAAGTCTTTCATCATCCTGTCATTATCATTATCATTATAGGGTATATATCATTTAAAATAGGTTGTAAATCTGCAAAGCAATTATTCTAGTTTTGGTGTGCCCCTTTTGTACTTTAAACTGCTGCCCATTTAAAGGACTCTGGGTGACTTTACTTCAGGTACTGCAAAATTAGCTAATTAAGTTAGAAAACATGATTAAATGCCTAATGAACTTTGTTCAGACCATTGTTGTTATATTTGCCTTTGTGGAGACAAGTCATGCTTTACAGGGTCTAGTAAGCTTCTGGGTAATGTAAAATAAGTTATTTAGAAACAGAAATTCATGTCTACTAACATAAAAAAAAAACCTAGTGAAGGAATAAAGGTATATTTACAAAACAGTTAGTGAATAGCCTATTTAGCTATGAACCTATTTTGGACGTGTTGTTAATATGTTAGTAAATGGTTTAGTATCATGGCAGGAGGTGCTGGCAACAGGAAATCTTTGTTATCTTTGTTAACGTTATCATAGCATTTACAGCTACATTAGGTAATAGCTTATTAAACATAGATAGATGCATTCATGCCTTAGTTTAATCAGTTTATGTGTTAACTAACATTAGTTAAGACAACCTTATTAAGTCTCACCACTAAATTCGTTGGCATGCTCTATTTATAAATCTTTGCTCTTCCATATTTTGTACACTCTAAATACTCTTTTCTGTCTCCTTCAACCTGCCATCCATCCATCCATCATCCACCCATCCATTCATCCATCCATCACCCATCTATCTATCATCCATCCATCTATCCATCCATCCACCCCCTAGTCTGACCAAGGGTCTAGGCCAGCTGACAGATGGAACCTGGGGTCTGGATGACTTCCTCCACAGCCATATCTATGGCATGTGGCCAGGATACGACTATGTGGGCTGGACCAACAAGAGCTTCCCCAAAGGTTACGTGGAGATGATCTTTGAGTTTGACCACGTCAGAAACTTCACTTCCATGAAGGTCAGAATATAATGCAAGGGGAGAGTTGGGACCGTTCCAATAAGCCATGAATACGCTTATCTGAATATTGCTGTTTTTGCTGAGCTAGTACACATCCGCTATAGCTGCTGCACATCGACATTAGGGATTATAGAGAATAGGTTCAGGGCAGCCAGGCAGTGGGAAAATAGTCTGTTCTGTATAATTGGCCTACTTGTCGTTAGCCAGTGGTCAGGCTACAGATGGACGTTAAGGATTTTTAGCTCTACCCCAGCAGGACTGGGCAGCAATCTTGTTCTCTACACTGCTTCATATAGACTCCTATCAAGGCCATGGATAGAGTGAAGTTGTTATTTCTTGTGGGATCAACAGACAATACTTGGCCATATACAGTATCTTCTCCATCATCGTGACTGGTGCTATTTTCGGCCCTCTAGGTCCACTGCAGTAACATGTTTAGTCGCGGGGTGAGGATGTTCCGTCAGGCCACGTGTTTCTTCCGATCGGGAGCAGATTGGGAGACCGAACCGGTCTCCTTCAGGCTCCCGGTGGACCGCGTGAGCCCAAGCGCCCGTTTTGTTACCGTGCCCCTCGGGGACCGCACAGCCAGCGCCATCAGATGCCGTTTCTACTTCAACGACCTCTGGATGTTGTTCAGTGAAGTGGCCTTCCAGTCAGGTGAGAGCGGCTAGATTTGTGGGGCCTTGGTCCTCTTTGCAGAGACCTATAAGGGGACACCTACATTTTCTACGTTTGTTTTTCATCTACCACGTTATTCATGTATCACTGACTGTCCCAACGTGTCCCATCATTTCATCATTCCCACACAATATGTTTACTATAGAATCGACTGGGCGAATAGCTCACTTCTCTCTGACACGGTATATTATCTTTCTGTTCCCCAGGTTCGGCAATGTACAACACATCTCTGACTCCTCGGAAACGAGGACACCCGACAAATACACTGCCAGGTCAGCTATTCTCTTCTTCTTTTTCTATGATTACAGAGAAGTGAGACACAGCCATAAGAGAGAATGTCTTGTCAGGACGACAGGGTGTCTGAGATCTGGCTCTTAGCCAAGACCACCATCCACATATCAAATACAGCACATATATATATCACTATTTCAGGCTACAGTCCAAACAACCATTCATACACATTTGAAAGTAGTGTGAGCCAAACTAAACTGCTTTTGTAAATCAACAGTGCCCCCTGCAGACTATATGCCATCTGTCTGCAGACTGTAATTACTAATAATTGTGATAAATTGTAGGGTATTTAATTGTAGTGAAATATGAAAGTGATTACTGCAAGAACATGTCATAAATATGACATGCAGGCAATGTAATTATATTGTGATTATTATTGTGATAATTATCTTGTAATTAATGCCTGAAGTATTGTGGTTATATTATTCATAAAATCAAATCCATCCCCTAAATCCCATCTGGTTTATCAGGGGAGGACCCAACCCATAAAGTGGATGACAGCAATACCAGGATCCTGATTGGCTGCTTGGTGGCTATTATTGCAATCCTGTTGGCTATTATAGTCATCATTCTGTGGCGACAGGTCTGGCAAAAAATGCTTGAAAAGGTGTGAGGCATTTTTTTACTTGGTTAATTACTTCATCATGTGACATCAGGAGCTTTAATGACTGAACTTTGATAAAAATAAGTTCACTACAGAACCAGTAACGGGCTTCGCTATTGGTTTACCCTGAGAAAGATCTTTGCACCCTCCCCCTATAAAGTCCCAGTGCTAGCGCTGCTCGTGTCCCTGCCACCCTGAGAACGGATCGTAGTTTCATCAAGAAAAAGGAGTACTGGGAGTACATTTATCCCTAACGACCTTCGCCATTTGGTGTAAACCAATAGCAAAGCCTGTTAGAGGGCGGAGCACTTATAACAGAAATAGTAGTTACCTGGATGTAACTCCAGCTCTATGAGTAAGTGTGTAGCCCTCTAACCACAGGCCCAGCTGGCCCCAGTTGTTGTGGTTTCAAAGGGAGACGAGCAATGCTAGCACTGGGGCTTTATAGGGAGAGGGTGCAAAGCAGGGGCTACCCTCCGATTGGGCGGCGAGTGCAAAGATCTTCCTCAAGTGCCAAGGCGGAGCCTTGTAGGGTAAACCAATAGCAAGCCCAAACCAATAGCGAAGCCCGTTAGAGGGCTTCATCCAGGGTTACATCAGGGTAACTACTATTTACTTCATTCTACAACATTAAAACAACATACAGTGAGAGCATCCAGAGCTTCAACATTGACAGTTAACAATTAACAATTGATAATTAACAACAAATCTTACGTGCTGCATACCCACGTCCTTCTTAGGCGTCCCGTCGTATGCTAGATGATGAACTGACAGCTCGCCTTGCAGTCCAGACCCAGGCCTTCTCCTTCCTGCACTCCTCTCTGTCCAGCGAGGGGGGCTCCAACTCCAACTCCACCTACGAGAGGATCTTCCCCCTCTGCTCCGACTACCAGGAGCCCTCCCGCCTCATCCGGAAACTGCCAGAGTTCGCTCAGTCCACCGAAAGCCTCAGTGAGTTAGCAAAGCCGTGATAGCTTGCGGGGATGGCTGCCGTCTCTGTGTTGTGCGTGCGTGGGCGCATGTACTCATGTGCATGTACTTATATCCATCACTTTATAAGTATCTGCTTCCCACTGTGTATTTGTGTTCGCCTGTGTATATGGGAATGTGTACACGTGCATGTGTGTGCACGAGTGAACGTCTCTGTCCATTTGTATGTGGGTGTGCATGCGGGCGTGCATAATTTGTGTGTGTGTGTGTGTGTGTCTGTATTCCTCAGCAGCGCCAAGCTCCACTAGACCCCCTCAGGCCAGTGGCTCTGACAGCGCTCCTCACTATGCAGAGGCAGACATAATCAGCCTGCAGGAAGCTGCTTCAGGCAGCAACACCTACTCCATCACAGCTGTCAACATGAGTCTCTTGACTGGGAGGGATACGGCCATGAAAGAGTTCCCCAGAGACAAGCTGACCTTCAAAGAGAAGCTAGGAGAGGGCCAGTTTGGAGAGGTACATTGAATTCTGTAGCTTCAACGTGAGCGGACGTTGCTCCGAGTTTTGGGACTTTAGAACTACGATTATTTGATCATTTCATTTATTTTCCAGTGTTATTTTCGTGTAGCTTCAGCGGTGAATGATGGATTCCACTATGTTGTAAAACTGTTACGAGAGTGTTAAGTGTTAAGTGTAAGAGGGTATGAAGCAGAGATAACTGCTAGGGAATTGATAGCACCAAATGGTGCTAAATAGATGCTAAGTGGTTTCAAGTGGATCATGGAGTGAACGAGTGCTTTTTTTTTTAAAACAGGTGCACCTGTGTGAGGCAGCAGGGATGCAGGACTTTTTGGATGAGGATTTGTCTGTAGAGGGGAGCAGTGAGTCACCTTTGCTTGTGGCTGTAAAGACATTACGAGAAGACGCCAACAAGAATGCAAGGTACCAACGGATTTCAACGGCTACAATTCTGTTCTTGAGTCATTGTCCAGTTTTCACACTTACCTGTAAGAAATGTTCTTGTGTGTCATGTAAGATTATTGGTGCCATATTTATTATTCGGTACGCAGTCCTAAAAGATTATAACGAGGATTTATCCAGTACATGGGGCATACTTATACCTTTCAGAATGGAAGAAGTGGTCTCCTTCTGATTGTAATTATTTGTTTCATAAATCAATCAGTCAGTCAGTAAGTCGGTTTAATCAATCAATCAAGACACAATAATTACCATCCTCACCTTGTCACAGGAATGACTTCCTGAAGGAGATCCGAATCATGTCTCGTCTGACGGATCCCAACATTGTCCGTCTGCTGGCGGTGTGCGTGGACACAGACCCTCTCTGCATGATCACAGAGTACATGGAGAACGGAGACCTCAACCAGTTCCTCTGCAACCTCCAGCTAAAGGAGGCAGCGGAGGAAGACAAAAAAGAGGGGAAGGAGGAGAAGAGGTCGAGCAACATGGCCACGGTCAGGTAGGCCAATGCTGGATGTGTCAACAGCACGTCGTGAATAATGTGACTTTAATTATTAGAAAGCCCATACGATATATGGCCAAATCGTACATTACGTACAACATCATTATGTTGAAGAACCTATAAGCTCCACTGTCTTCCTCCTCTTTCCTCCTCATCCTTAGCTACGGTAAACTGATCAGCATGGCCGTGCAGATCGCATCCGGCATGAACTACTTGTCCTCGCTCAACTTTGTCCACCGTGATCTGGCGACCCGCAACTGCCTGGTGGGCAAGAACTACACCATAAAGATAGCTGACTTTGGCATGAGCCGGAACCTGTATCGGGGGGACTACTACCGGATCCAGGGGCGAGCCGTTCTGCCCATCCGCTGGATGTCGTGGGAGAGCATCCTACTGGTGAGGGCTCCTATGGACGGGGACTACTCAGGTGGTTTTGGTAGCCCATTAGTCTGTGTACATTTTCACAGTTAACAGTTTTAGGAAAACGGGCTGATACTGTGGCTGAGGGAGTTGTCATAAGGTTGTAAAATTACCACAGTTGGTTGGTGTATATAACAGAAGACAGGTGAACTGAAACTTAATAATATGATAATTTATTGTTATCTAAGTATTCTGCACAGTATTCTACACGGCAAATGTATGATGTAGTAGAGGTCTGTTAGACAGGGTGCGAATCAAATGCTATTATTATGTGGTAATAATACTATATGATACTTGTATTATAGCTGAGATTTTTATTACAGGTGTACAAGCCTCTTAGAAAGACTGTATCCCAACAACCATGAACTGCATCGTCACACTGAGTTTGCATGTAACTTGTCACCTGTCTCAGGGTAAATTCACCATGGCCAGTGACGTATGGGCCTTTGGGGTCACTCTGTGGGAGGTGTTGACGCTGTGTAAGGAGCAGCCATATTCCCAGTTCTCTGACGAGCAGGTCATTGAGAACACTGGGGAGTTCTTCAGGGACCAGGGCAAGCAGGTGAGCATCACACCGCTTTACAGTATCTCTCCTGCCCAAGCTGCTTCGTGAGGCCCGAAACCATATCAGTGCACTAGGTCGCAATTAATTAGAACAATTCCCTCTATTTCCTCTTTTACTACCTTGAGGATACCATCAAACATATGGTGATATAATCATATAATATGGATATAATTGCTAACGTTGTTACAAACTTGCTCCCAGGTTTACCTGCCAAAGCCTCCCTGTTGTTCTGACGCCGTCTACACTGACCTCATGCTGAGCTGCTGGAGGAGGAACGCCAAGCAGAGACCCGGCTTCCAGGAGATACACAGTCAACTGATAGAGAGCCAGGCATAGCAGATGGGGCCGATGGACATTGTGTTTCTCTCTACCCTGCTGACTGACATGACCGTTGTCCACTTCACTTTCAGGCTTTCTGGGCAAATTTGGAATTGAAGCAAACCCTTCATACATGTTCAGACAATCTTCTCCATCTTCATTATTATAATCTTTGACAGTCTGTAATGGTGCTGCACTGTAAATAATAAGAGGACCAGGGGTATAGCTGATCAAGGTCTTACGTTGTAGATATTAGATACATTATATACAAAAGCACTATGATCACTTCACTGCTCTCTGTATCTTACTTTCTGTTGTGTATATATAGTAGGTTATTTTTATTACCTATTTCCCCACACTATCCTTTTGTCTCCAATAGCATTTGTGAATAACACAAATGACAACTCCTTGCAAATCACAACTCCTTGCTTTTCTATAGCTACACTATATAATTCACCTATTTATTAGAAAATGGCAAGACACATCTGTACAATTATTAATATTATTATTGTTATTTTTAATATGTCTATGACATTTTAGGGAAAAATAATAACATTTTCATGACTGTCTTCAGAATTGTAGGATGTATAATTGCAAGCTTTCACGAGTATCCTTTGGTTTCATAAATGAAGGACTGTATATTGTAAGTTTAAGTTTATTAAAAAAGTTATAGTATTTTTGCATTTTCCATTACAAAACCTTGTACATAATAAAATTTAAAAAAATTCATCAACACGTTTGTCAGTTAAGACAAGACTGTCATTTCTTTACAGCGTGGAGGTTGTACGTTTGTCATATATTCATGTACCCATGAAGCACTGGCGAGAAATTTAAGGTTTGCGCTTTGTAGCAATGCTGGGTCTCGTCACTTTCCGTACTCGAAGCTGATTGGCCAGTACTCCAGTGACATCCAATCACACCACGTACCGGGTTACGCATATAGGCTGCTGCTCCGTGTGCTGGGTCGGATCATTGGGCTGTACATGAACTTGCTATGTTATTAAAGTGTGTCTCGTAATTGCTGTAGTTGGTAATATTGATTACTTTGCTGTGGTCCACTTTCCATTATCACCCGCTGTAAGCAACTGCGAATAATGGAGAAAGTTGTCGTTGTGACCGGTGCAAACAGGTAAGCTTATTTCAACTCGTGTTGACAATCAACACGACTATCACTGATGTTACATTGTTGCAAGGTAAAACCTTTGTCTATATTATTACTGTAACATGAAAACAATTTGAAGGACAGCTGCAGTTTCATCTTCATTATTCGTACTACAGTAGGCATAGCATTAGCTGGCTGTAAGTCTGAAAAGTTGACTGTGATGCAATGTTTTTTCCAAACTTTATATCAATGTACGTTTATAGATTCATGCATTTCTATGTGAGTGACTAACCGCTTCGTGTGTGTACACCCACTGATTCACCAAATTGCCAATATAACGTGGGTTAACAAGTGTGCATACGCCTCCATTATCTTCTCCACTGGATATCTCACCTCTCTCTCTGTGCCCTCCACAGTGGCATTGGCCTGGCCCTGTGTGAAAGGCTGCTTAGTGGGGACAGCCAGCTCAGGCTTTGTCTGGCCTGCAGGAATATGCAGCGGGCCAAAGCAGCCCGGTCTGCCCTACTACACTCTCACCCCTGCGCTCATGTAGACCTACTGCACCTCGACGTTGGCTCCATTAAGTCAGTGCTCACCGCTGCTAAGGAGGTCAAGGCCAGGTATGACAGGAGGCCAGGTATGGGAGGGCCTGTACTGTGATCAGTGTTGATCTGCTGTTACTGTGAATCTTAAATCTCTTGTGAATCACTGGCCTCATACTGTACAATGCGTTCACATGGAATATAAACTATGCATTTTATATTTTGAGGAAATGAAAGAAAATGGTGTGGAAACAAAGTATGTGTAGATATTTCAATTTCGTACCATCCTTTCTCAAACAAAAGATATGTTTTGATTTGTATCAGTGTTTTATGACATTTTTTGAATAACAGATACGACATGAGTACACATTTGTAACACAACTTTTGTGTTTTGTCAGTGAATGATTAAAAACAAACAGATCTTGGTAGTGGACCTTTGGACCCCAATGTACATGAAATATTATGTCTACAAATGAGTTGTCTTCCAACTAAAAGTACAAATTGGCATGAGTATTTGTGTTTTTCCACAGGTACAGTCGACTTGACTATTTGTACCTAAATGCAGGAATAATGCCCAATCCACAAGTGGACATGAAAGCTTTTTTCAAGGGTCTGTTTTCCAGGTAAACCTCCAGTCAGCTCACAACTTATGTTATTGTTTAATTTTATTCAAGGTTGTTTTTGTTTTTTATTTTACCTTAACAACTCTATACCAGTGACAACTCGTATGTTTTTCAAATGCTATTATGTAATGGTGTTATCTTCCCATTGCAGGAATGTTATTAACATGTTTGCAACAGCAGAAGGACTCTTAACTCAGCAGGACCGCCTCAACTCAGACGGTCTACAGGAAGTTTTTGCGACTAACTTATTTGGTCACTTCCTCCTGGTAAGCAACAGACCCCACATACCTAAATGTCTGAATTCATAATCTGCACTGTCTCCAAATGCCATATGGTCTATAGTGTTATATGTTGTATGTGTACATTGTACACATGGTTTTTCCTAAAAGAAAATAGCGCGGTTATGAATATTAGAACTGGAAACTGTTACGACCGTGTACGGGCGGACCCAGTGACAACGACAGTTAGACAGATAGACCAACAAAAGGGGTTTTAATAACAAAGATCACTATAACGTACAAGAGAACTAAACTCAAAACAAGGGCTAGGCAAAACGGGGAGTAGTAGACAGTCCAGTTCGGGGCACCAGCAGACGGGGTAAACGTGAGACTAGCAAGGGGGTCGGGGGAACCAGAGAGACGGGGTAAGCGAGGGGCAGTCCAGGGTCGAGGCAACCAGCGAGCACGGAGTAGTCGGGGACGAAGCACGGGTCGAGAGCGGAGGCAGGCAGGATAGTCGCGGACACGGAAGTCGAGGAACCAAGGCTGGAAGCACAGGGAAACAACGTTAATCATGGATCAAGAACACGAGAATATCTGACTGAATGGCCATAAGCGTAACTGACAGGATAGACAGGTTTACGATCTGGCGGTGCACTGCTGGCATTCCAGGCAAGATGTAGTCGAGCTGATGCACCTCAGGTATGCCACAGGGTAGGTCACAATTCCTGGCTCGGCCTGCGGACCGGGAGCACACACCCCATACACACAGATACACGCAGAGAACCCCAGCATAGCCCCGCCAACCCCACTACTACTCCGCAGAAGTGGAGGGCATGACAAGAAACATTTTCACATCCAAAGGTATAACAATAACCCACTCACACACCAGAGCATTATGTGTAAACACCTTGTTTCTGGCTCACCGTGCTTTTCCATTTTTTATAACTTATTGAGGAAGTCCGCTAAATTCAGTAGTGTGCCAGTTTAACATTATGAAGACTTGTGAGGTTTATTACAGCATTACTAGTGTCAGTGGTTACTGTGATATCAGATTTCACCAAAATATCTTTGCCATCACTAGCATATTGTGCAATTTTCAAAATTAAGAATAACTTTAAACATGTTAATTAATGATCATACATTTAATAAATACAAGGCCTGAAAGCAATATAGATTATTTTTTACCAATAGCTATGAAATGTATGGTCATTATGACTGGGTTCCCTCAAGCCTCCGTATTTTTTCTACATCGTCTCTTTTTTCTTCCAGTTTTTGAATCCCCATCCCTGCTAGAGGCAATGTTACATCAACTTGTCATTATCATACAGATTTAGCATCTATGCTTTCTGCAATTTAGATCAGGGAGCTGGAGCCGCTCCTGTGCCAGGCAGGTCACACCTCCATGGTAGTATGGACTTCCTCCAGCAACGCAAGACGCTCTGCCTTCAGCACAGATGACATCCAGCACAAGTTCGGGACCGAGCCCTACAGCTCCTCCAAGTACGCGTCAGACCTGCTTAGCCTTGCAATCAACAGACACAAGAACAGCCAGGTGAGACGTTCACATCTAACTGATCCTGATGTGCAGAAAATCTGCTCAAGCCTGTTCCTTAATTTGCACATTGGTGACATGACTTGTCATTGGGAAGGTTGTCTCAATGTCTCATTAGTGAAACTAAGTAAATAAAACTAGAATGACTTCAAGTTACAGAAATGTCTCTTTTGCTATAATCGTGTGTTTACAAAACAAATGTCAAAGTAAAGTAAGTAAAAGCATGCATCTTCTCTGTAAAACCAACATTTTTGTGTGTGTGTGTGTGTGTGTGTTGTTGTTTTTAATGGACAGGGGCTGTTCTCCTCTGTGATATGCCCGGGACTGGTGATGACCAATCTGACCTATGGCATCCTGCCCTCGTTCTTCTGGACCCTCATCCTGCCTATCATGTGGTTTGTGAGTCAATCAGTCTTCTATTTCTCCTTCACACAAATGTGCATATTCCTTTGCTGACTTAGTTGGAGATATAACCAATCTTATACTGTTGTATTGTGGTTTCTTGTTATGCAACAGATTAGGATTTTCACCAACACATTCACACTAACGCCGTACAGTGGAGCAGAGGCCTTGGTATGTAATATGCCTTTATTATCCATTCAAAAAAAAGCTTTTTTTGCAAGTATTGACAATAAATTTATTTTGTAAACATCAATAAACATTTTACTAAATCTATTTTTGACATGGAATTCTGATGTCACCCTTCACAGCACTGGTTGTTCCTTCAAAAGCCAGAGTCCCTGGATCCAATGGCTAAATATCACAGTTTAACATCAGGTCTTGGGAACAACTACACAAGGCCTCGACAGGTAAATAACTATAGGCTTATACTACCACAACTATTATCCTGCTGATCTCTGCAGCTATACAGTAGAACATTATTTATATGTCCAATCCTCGTATGTGGATAGCTGTGGTAGCTGGATTAGAATGTTGACAATCACATATAAAAGAGTTTCTGTTCCTTGTAACAGTTTTAAATTTAGCCTAAGCAGTTACCAGAGCAACAAGTCCTTTTGCCTGAACCTGCAAAATCGCAGGCTTGAATCGATGCTTGAAACGTAGCGTTTCAAGTAGAAATTATTGTGCTGTTCCTTAGAGAGGTGGCCATGAATCCCAATTGAACTATTATCACTTATATTGTAGCCTAGAGATCACAGACTTCATCTTTCCTGACTATGTGAGTGGGACTGTTATATATGAATATAATAAATTCTATATAATCTATATAGTGTAAATTTGACAAAATGTACAGAACATTTTGGGTGAAGTATGCATGTACAAGCATTTAATAAAATACATTTAGTATTTTGAATAAGCTTTGCACTTGGAAAACATAGTATTTAATTGTGGTCCCAATTCAAAGTACTACATTCTACTAATTTGACAGTCTTAGATTATTTTAGATATATTTTACATGCAGTTCATTAGGAGATTAAACCTGAATAGGTAATGATTCCATTTTGAGACTTTAGGGAGATTTCTGATTGTATCTGCTGCTCTGTGTTCATTTTGCAGATGGACATTGAAGATGGAATGTCTGAGGTCCTTTATGTGAAACTTCTTGAACTTGAGAAAGTAGTCCGAAACAATTTAAGGGAAGAATATGATGATATGGAAGCCCATCGCCAGTACCTCAATGAGACAGAGTAATGTTGTGGCCTCTCACCTGGCACAGTTTCTTTGAATGCATAAGCTTGCCTTTGGTTTGATTTCAACATAGTGTGATGGAAGGGAAAGTTTTGCCCTCCATGAAAGGATTGGAAAGGAAAGGACTAAGGATGGTCTCATCAACAATTTTCATATTCAGTTTCTACCTCTCTAATGAGTCTATTCATTAGGGGCACCGCCCTCCCTGAGATGAATGAAAGTATGTTGCAACACGCTTCCCTTGCTGCTTTGCTTTATACCTCCATTAATTGTCTGTGTGAGATGGCCAACCAATGGTTAATTGGCAGCATAGAAATGAGTGAATGGGCAAAGAGTCCTGCATGACTAGTACTGCCACTGTCCCACCTAAACCGAACGGCACTGGCCGCTACTGTCGGGTATGTGGGCTTACACAGGACATATTTTAGCACAGGCAAAGGTGGGTATAACCTACCAAGCCCTTAACTAAGTCAGTGCCTCTTTAAGTAATGTATCATATATATCATTTGCTTATAGAGTACAGTTACTCCTGAGACAGTGAAACTACTCTGACATTAATCATCAAAAGAAGTTGGCAACTCTATGCAGTGAAACACTAATTGTGACATTTTATGTAATTGTACAAAAGGAACCAAGCTTTTCTTAGATTCAGCGTCACTGTGTAGCTAATCTTTTTAAATGTAGCAATGATGAGATTCCCTCTTTTACTGAGTTCTTTTTTTGCATATATTATCTACCAAAGGATAGACCATTTCTGTCACAGTTCACAACCCTGTCTGCCGTAAATTATGGTTTATATTTGCATGTTTTGGGAAACTGTTCTGAAATAGGTTTTAGCTAATTAGCTGTCACTTGCAGAACCACAAAATTGGACTGTCAAAAACTTGTTTTTACATTTTTTTGTCAATAAAATTGTATTAATTATTTCAACAACACTGTTCCATGGATTTACATGCCATGTTTACATTAAATTCAATCAAAACCATCCATATCTATCGCTATCTCACACTCTTTAAAAAAAAAACTATAATTTTAGAGTGTATCAAATGCGTAGTTTACCAAAGAAGCATCAGTTGCTCTTGTCTGTTGCTGCTTGCCTGTCAAGTTGTTTTCTGTTGTAATATAGATACCACCAGCCTCTGTGTCTTAACCTGATAGCTATATCATGTTTCCCTCACAACAGCCTCCTTCGTGTAACCCTACCAACATTAATTAGCTGTGTTTGTTATGGTGTGGTTTCCTCAGGCCTACGCCACCACCACTACCATCAGTTGTCACACGCGGGTCTCTTTTTACCTCAATTCATAAATCATGATGCACAACTGGCTGAGGTCTGCAACAGAGGCAAATGGCTAGCCTTAATACATGGACAACTGTGGAGGTCCATAGGCTGTGATGTCAAAACAAAATGTAATATGTTCATATTATATTTCATATTAAATATAATATATATGAATCTGGTTTCAATTGATTCAGGAGGGTGTTATTAGTTTTTTTTGCAATGCAACGTTGACTTCTGACAGGAACACTTGAGCACAAGACACTTAATGTTTATGTTACTGATATCTTCTGTTATTCAAATTTCAAAACTGCTTCAGGCCAGGGAAACATCAGGGGGGGCATTACTTCTCACATGAGTCACGTGTGGCTTGTGGTGTGACTGACAACAGCTGCCATAATGATACATAGCAGTGGTTTTCAGTCAAAACCTTAAAAACTGTAAAACATAGTCTACACCTTGTGTAAGGTGGTATCTCAGGTTCTCTTTCAAATGAGTAACAGCTGTATCGCCTTCATTATGGTGTGTTGGAGTTCTGAATTTGCAGAAGATGGACTTGATATGTTACCACCAGCTGTTTCTCAGCACGCCCCTGCCTGCCCTACCCAGAAGCCCCCATTTGCTGCTTTTTATAAACTGACAAATCCCAGTTAATCTTCCGATATGCACGTCTGTAGGAGCAGCTTAGGGTAGCAACTGCACACAGTGTGCAAATATATCTATATTATATATCTCAATAATAATAATAGTAGCAATAATAATTATATTGTACTTTATTAATATAACACTTTTTGGGATACTGAAAGACATTTTAAAATATATATTGTTTTATGATCTTGAAAAGATGATCTTGGATACAATTAAGACATTTGACAAACTTCTAATTTGCCATGTGAATATTAACCAGACTTCTGAACAACTGTGTGCCTGATTGATTTATCTTTTTTCCAGATATGTGTTATCCATGAGTATGTCAAGTGAGTCTGATATAGCTATTTAATATAGTGTATAGATATAGAATAATTTGATCCCATTTATGACACCCACATAACTCATCAGCGCACAATGATAGCGTAACTTGCATCTGGTGTCCCATTAGAAATTTAAAAAATGGGATATTCTAGGGCACATGAGATGTATAATGTAAATAAAAACATTGCTGGCAGCGTTTGTCAGGATTAGTAAACACATACCCTCTCGGCACGCGCTACGGAATGTCCCGGATGTCTATCGCGCCGGAAGAGAAGGGGTAGGTTTCCCAGCCATCTTGTGGCAGAATCCTGCGAATTGTTCGCATCAAGCCTCGTAGAATCGGAGGTGAATCCCGTTGAAGGGGCGCCATCATGCCCGGACACCTGCAAGAAGGCTTCGGCTGCGTCGTAACCAACCGGTTCGACCAGTTATTGGACGACGAATCCGATCCGTTCGAGATTCTGAAAGCTGCTGAAAACAAGAAGAAGGAGGGGGCCGCCGCTGGCTCCACCAAGACCGCAGCTCAAGCTGCCAAGCAGCCGAAGAAAGAGTCACAAAAGGACAGAAAGAACCCGCTCTTAGACAAGAAGGAAGAATCACAGGCTCCGGTACCTCTGAAGAAGGAAGGTAAACTGTGTGCTCTCACAGATGTGTGTTGCGTGTTGGTTTATTGTCGTTTTGTGGTGAACTGTCATGTGTAGGCAGGTCCTTGCTAGCTACTAGCCTGCTGTTTAGTCTGTGCGAAGCACAGCATGAGGTCAACATGGACCCTGTCCTGTTGTTATCAATTAGAGGACACCCAGATAATTCCTGATATAAATATGGACAATAAGTGATGTCTTATGGAGAAGGGTAGATGCTCACATCTATCCCCCAGTGAAGCCTTGCTCATGTTGGCGAGTCTGTGTCGCAGAAACACTTTGACAGCAGCATCAGTCTGGATGCTGTAACGTTGCTGCCTGGTGATGCTCTCTGCACTTGCTACGCAGGTCGTCGGTAGCAGACAAGCTAGGCGAAACGAAACGAGCACGACAAACACTTAGGTGTTGTTTTGAAGCAGTTCTGGGTTTGTTTGGGTTGGCTGTCGCGTCGTGTGACTGCGTGTATTTTCTTGTTGTGATCTCTCATTATGACAACGAAGTAAAGTTGTCGGAGACTGAACAGTGTGACGGACGAGCTGTGAGGAGAGAGGGGCCCCACTCTTAGCCAGCAGTGATGTTGTAGAGTAGCTTTAGTGCTGCGTGGTCTGTGTTGTCGTTTCACTGTTGTTGTGGGGTAGGGCTGGTGGCTGGACAGAACACTCCTAGTACCTAGACAGAAGACTTTTGCGAAAAAAAATTAACAATAAGGATGTCATTGTATGTGCATGATGAGAAGAAGTAAACAGTTGACATTTGGCATGCAGGAATGACTTCGGCCATATAGATGTGGTCATGCACTATTAGGACTGACAAATTGACACGTGAAGGCCTATATTTAATGAACCAGAAACAAGCCTTTTCACTATCCAGATGGTAAGAAATTAAAACAGCATTTATGATCTTTGACTCCACAAAACAAATTGTACAACAAGATAAATTAATGTAAGAAATTAATCTCAATAGTTTGTATTTATGTGTGTGTTGGCAGGCATCAGGCGGGTGGGCAGACGGCCAGACCAGCAGGGCCAGCCTGGCTCCCAGCACCAGGGCGGACAGGGTGAGGGGCGCCCTGGGGAGAGAAGGCCAGACCGGAGACCCCCTCGTGAGCGCCGCTTCGACAAGCCTGCCGACGACAAGCCTGAGGCAGGCGGAGAGTTCTCTGTAGAAAAGTGAGGAGCTGTGCTGAATGATGAATAGCATATTAAAGCATGCTGATGAGCCCAAGGCTGTCTGGTGTGTGCATGGGATCGATGTGATGGGTACGCTGGGATTAGTGTTTTTGGACTATTGACTTCTTCACCCACTACCTCAGTATCCCACTGCAGCCACTGTAACCTGCTACTGTTAGAAACTGAATAGCTCTCCTTAGCATTCATAATGTAAATACCATTGACATAGATACCACACTGGAAAACGTGAGTGACGCTGTCTGCTTGTTTACATAACGTCGCTGTCGGGCGGAAACCTCTATAAAGGCAACTTTTCAGGAAATAGAAAAGAAAATTGTTTTTGCGTTAAAGGAGCTATAGACATACAACCACTAGATGTCGCACTAGAGCACCAGCATCTCAGACCAAAACAAATGGCTGCATCGGCCACATCAACACACACAAACTAACATGCACGAGCGGCTAGACCGGCTACCAAAACAAAGAACACAGAAGCTCAGATTACAACACACACAGAAGGAGTGTGACTTCATTCTCAGGATGCCATTAGTCCACTATATCTTTACATAGAGAATAGTTGTTTGTTGCTATATTAATGTTCAAAATCTCATATATAGTACCTTTAAATGAATGAAACGTGGTGAAATCTCAAAGATTGATTTCATTTTACACATAACGTTAATATACATATCCAATTTTTATTTTTTTTGTAGATAAATATCTTAATTGGAGATACAAGGTTAGCGCCTGATCGAAATGGGAAATGCATGTCCCGGTTGTCATGGTTTTGAATGGAGCATATCAGTGCATTGGCTTGACAACTTGACAACAGCTTTTAATGAATACAATGCTTGTTGTATTGTTTTCACATGAAATGTATTGGTGTGCTTTTATTCAGATTTCATTATTTCAGATTTTTATTAAAATCAAAATTTGCGTTCGTATAACAGACGTTTTAAACGGAGTAGTCTGCAAACTCATAGCCTCATCACAAGGTTAAGACTATAATTGTGATTTACATATCATGTTTTGTGTTCAACTTGAGAACTAAAGGATTGGAGAAACAAAGTTTGACCGACGAACTTTCAGTCCCAATTGACTTACGAGTTTTCGTCTGTCAAATTTAAACAATTTTCATTGGTCCAATGGCCATAACACTTTCACAGGATGTGTAAATGCACCAATAAAGGCCATTTATATAAAAAGCAAAAAAAAGGTTTTGGAGATGCAAGGTTTCTGCCTGACAGCGACGATAAGCAATAGTGATCACCACTCCAATAATGTCATATTTATGTAATTTGTATTGTTTGTATTTTTGTGTGTCTGTCTGTCCATCAGGCCTTCTGGAGACAGGCCCCCAAGAGGGCGTGGTGGCGGCCGGGGTGGGCGTGGTGGAAGGGGGCGTGGCATGGGCCGAGGTGATGGCTTTGACTCTCGCGGAAAACGGGACTTCGACAGACACAGTGGCAGTGACAAATCGTGAGTCATTTATAAAGTGGGGTCTCAGTAGTTCAGACATTCTATAACTGACGAACTTTGTTTTTTTTCCCAAAGCTATAATCCATCCATGGCTTTAATCTTTGTTGTAGGGCTGGGCGATTAATCAAATTTTATTTTCAGTTACGATTTTGCCTTCCAACGATTATGAAAACAAGATAATTGAGATAAAACAATTGTGCCGCAATCCATTTCGCAATGATGCTCTTGTTTTGTCTGGTGTTATAAATCCAGCACACCCCTTTCCTGTACAGTGGTGCACTTTCGCCCCTCCCTAAAAGACCAAACTCGCTCAGCCAGGCTGTGGCATGTTTATTTTTTTTTTTTTATGTTGCAAACTAGGTCAACATCATCCACGACAATAAAACATCAAGAGAACAAATGACAACAGAAAGAACATAGTCATTAGCGCACTGATTAGCTGTATGCTAGTGTATTAGCTTGCATGCCATAACAAGGTTGAATTTCTATACAATGAAAAACCATCAGAGAAATATGTGTTTGATGGTGCAACACCTACAGTAACTTCAGTTACACAAATTGCATAAAGTTGTGGTAACATACTGTTGTAACATACTTAAGTTCACGTAAAGTAACCTTTACTTACGTAAAGTTGTGGTAACAACAATATGTTACCACAAATAAATCTTACATGTTTTTTGTTTTTCAGTTGAATTATATTTAAAGTTCAAGGAAATCCACTGTTAAAAAGACAAGTTTGTTTTAAACGTTAAATAAATGCATGATGTTTCCAAAGTCAATGAGTAATCAAGTGAAATAATCATAATCTCAATATTGACCAAAATAATCGTGATTATGATTTTTGCCATAATCAAGCAGCCCTACTTTGTTGTCATCAAAATATACTTTGTTGAGCTGTTTCTTGATCTGTCCTGACCTATTGACAGTTGCTACTTATTAACAGCACCTTCATGCAGCAAATGTTTACAGCAATGTCTGTTAATTTGTGGCTAAAACCCAACTAACAAATCACCTCCAATGGCAACAAAACATGATGGTTACAAATCTTGTTTGGAAGGAATTTGGATGACATAAATAAGAGTCCTGGATGTAGAAACTAGGCTAATCGGTGTCTGGCAGACTTGGCAGAACTGGTTCAGTTAATATCCAAATGAGTTCTGAAAAAGAATGTGTACTTCTATCAACAACAACAGAACTGCTCCAGAAAGTATCATTTGATGACCTTACAGATTAGTTTTGGCCTTCCTTTCAGTCTAAACTGCCCAAATTCACGAAGCTAAGGCACAAGGGTAGTTTTTGGTTTTAAAATAGGTTTCATGCATTGTGGCAGACAAGTCTCTTAACTGTTGACATGTGGCTTGATGTGTGTCTTTTTCCATTTCCTCCAACAGTCAGAAAAATGATGAGAAGCGTGCAGGCAGCAGCTCTCACAACTGGGCCAACGTGAAGGAAGAAGTGAGGTGAGTCCTCTGACATCGCTGCATGATCTTCATGTGAGCACTAGTGTCCTCAGCACAATGATAACAATCAGGACACACATCTGATATTTGTCAGGTAGTTGTACGCACCAGGTTTTCATGCTCATATTGGTTATACTAATGCTATTTCCTTTAGTTTAGCTCATTTATGTGACACGACTGCAGTGTCAAACACTGAAGGCGTCTTGTCTGTTCTTGCGTGTTGACAACACTTTTGTGGTACAGGATGCAGAAATACGTTTCCATCATACAAAAATATCTTTTGACACATTCACGCGATAAAATGCTAATTAATTTGCTTCTATTGACAGAAATGTATGATATAGATTGCCTCTCTAAACTGTTAAGCTAGCAAATGAGTCTATACTGCTTGCTAGTCTAGCTATTAGCAGCCAAAAATGCTCACCCATTGTAGCCAGGTAACATTACAATGGTGGTTCAGCTTTTAGGATGTAGGTTTTAGGTTGTAGTTTTCCAAGTTACTGTTTGTTATTGGCACGTCAGCCCCCTTGACATGTGCATACCCAAACTAAGTGTGTTGTACCACCAGGGCAGCTTTGTGACACATACCATTCCACTTAAATTGTAATTGTTTTGACGAGTTGGTTGTGTGTCTGCGTTCGCAGCGAGGCTGAACAGACTGCTGCTCCTGAGGCGACCCCAGAGGGAGAGGAACACCCACCTGCTGACTCTGAGAACAAGTAAGTTCTTCCTCTTCCTGTCGGAGCTACTTCGGGTGGTATGGTAGTTTCCTCCTATTCACATCGTCTTTGCTGTACAGTTTGAGCAACTGCAATGTATTTCATTGGGTTTAGTTATGGCCTGTATTCATAAAGTATCTGAACATGATGATCCTCGATCATCACTACACTCGTTTCACCTGTCACTAAAGGTCTGCCCTTACTAGCTGCCGCTCAAGTAACAATTCAAATTAAATATATTTACAATTAGGCATTCACTTTAACAAGCAGTATTTCTGTCTTCCGCGTTCTTCCCGCCTCTTCAGAAGGAATGGGGTCTACGTCGTGGTTGGAGGCTTGGCCTTGACAGAGCAGAGGTCTCGGGTCGGTAGTCGGTTCGCGGTCTGGTACTAACATTGTTCTGCTTTGATGTTCCAGGGAGAATGAGGTTGAAGAAGTAAAGGAAGAGGGACCCAAAGAGATGACCTTGGACGAGTGGAAGGCCATGCAGGACAAGGAGCGCGCCAAGGTGGAGTTCAACATTCGTAAACCCAACGAGGGAGCCGATAGCCAGTGGAAGAAAGGATACGTGCTGCACAAGTCCAAGAGCGAAGATGTGAGTAGTGTAAGACGCAAGTATCGAGAACAGGCCCTCTGGTTCTACCTTTATGTATCGGATGAGCATGTTTGGGTTTTTTTATATAGTGAGATTGTATTTTGTAAATTGAATATTCTATGAACTGGCTGGCTTAAAAAGATGACATCTTAGAGAATTTACTGTTTTGTTTTGTTTTGAAAACCCAACCACCAACTTGGACTTCCACTGATGATTAGATTTTTCAGTTAGTTCTATATGTTCTGTGTGACACGCATTAGCTTAGTGTTTAGTGGCGCACACACATAAAAGCATGTGTTGGTGGAAGCTACAGTGACGTTCTTGTGAACTTGTGTAACCTGACTGCAAGGTCAAGCATTGAAGATTTGTTGTCTTAATCCTTGTCTGTTGTCTGTTCAGAGGCCTGTTGGAGCTTTGATTGATGCCGCAGAGACGGAAACAGACCAACAAACTCTGTACCACAAGGTATCTGTACTTTCTTACATTGGTCTTTTAACCACTCAAAATGCTGAGAATATTGTACATTTTTAGTGTGGGCGGTCCCAGTGGAAATTGAGCCATTTTGACGCAATGTCTTTTACACTTAACCAAGAAAACACACCTGGTCAACCGGTTGATTTTTGGATTTGGAGTACAGTTATCCTCACACCTCTAACGTACTCTGTCAACCATTTGTTCTCATCAGGGCAACCCCGAGGACGCCGGAGACCACCACTTCCGCAAGCCAGCCAACGACATCACATCCCAGCTGGAGATTAACTTTGGAGACCTG